>JAWNLD010000222.1:1200000-1505000 GCA_035041545.1 Drosophila colorata
AACTATTTTTGGGAGACGAAATGCGATTCATCAATAAGCAAGAAGACCTAATAGACAATGATAACATTTGTCGCAAGTGTTTAGAGGGTGCACCTTATTTAAGAAAACGAGAAAGTGCCTTAAAAACAGGTGAGCACATTTTAAAAACCCTATATTGTGTAGTTTTTTTTTTTATAAAGAGCTTTAAGAATTTTTCTTCTAAAATATGCCATTCAATTTAAAAAAGCATATTCGAATTTGTACAAGGTTTTTTTTTTTAATTCAGAATCAACATTTCTCCTTTGTTTACTTTTCTAGTTAATAATTTAATTAATTTATTACTAATTATTAATGTTAACAAATTATTTTAATATAGATTCCGCCCTGGCTCCAGCATTGACTCAAAAAGAACAACTTTTAAAAGTTGGTAACTTAACAGAACAGGCAATACAAGTTTTAGGAAGTAAAATGAGACAAAGACGAAATCCCACAGTTGGCATGGGGAGGGAAGATACAAATATAACCAGTCCAGATATTGTCGGAGACATATATGATGGAGAAATAGACATAAATTCAAATTACACTGGTTTCGTTGAGATCATTGGTAGGTAGCTTTTAAAAATACATAAATGACAAGTTAATAATAACAAAAAACTATTTATTATACAGTTCGATCCGGAAAGACAGTTCTTATATCATATACTGATTACTTTGATGTAATTACACCTGCTACTGAAGCAGAGCAAATTCATTCCATAGATAATACAAAGATGTATTTAAACATCGGCATAAAAGCACTTGCTATTGCATTTGGTTTTATTGTAATATTTATAATATTTTGGATTATTCATCATCAGAAGACAAAGAACGCTATGCCTGACGAAGATACATTAACCCTAAGAGATTCGTTGAGGTATTTATAATGGTGAACAGTTGCTTGGATTTGGTCTAAATGCACTCAGATTGGATTTTCGTTTATCATCCGGACCTAACTGGGTTACTAAATTATTTATTTAACTTTTATAATTTCAGAACCCTTTTTAGACGTCGAATCAACAATCATAGCCAGTTCATAGGCTCCGGAAATCAAAAAGGCTTTGATACAGGACCAATTCATAAAACAGATTTAGTTACGGCCTACAAAAACCGCCATAAGGACACTGATTATGGATTTCTTCGAGAGTATGAAATGCTTCCCAATCGCTTTACTGATCGAACAACAAAAAATAGTGATATGAAAGAAAATGCTTGCAAGAACAGATATCCAGATATAAAGGCTTATGATCAAACCAGAGTAAAATTATCGCCAACTAACGGAAACCAATGTACTGATTACATAAACGCCAATTTTGTCATTGGATATAAAGAAAGGAAGAAATTTATTTGCGCACAGGGCCCCATGGAAACTACAATAAACGACTTTTGGCGTATGATATGGGAACAACATTTAGAGATCATTGTTATGCTAACAAATCTGGAGGAATATAACAAATCGAAATGCGCGAAATATTGGCCAGAAAAGGTTTTTGACTCCAAACAGTTTGGAGATATATCGGTTAAATTTACCGCAGAACGAAAAACTGGCGATTATATTATACGATCCTTGGATGTCACGAAATCAAATCTGATTGGCGATGAAGAGGATCACAGGCAAATAACACAATACCATTATCTTACATGGAAAGATTTCATGGCTCCAGAGCACCCTCATGGCATTATCAAGTTTATTCGCCAAATTAATTCCGTCTACTCGGTGCAAAGGGGTCCAATTTTGGTGCACTGCAGCGCAGGTGTTGGTAGAACAGGTACCCTTGTGGCATTGGACTCCCTCGTGCAACAGTTGGAGGAAGAAAATATGGTATCCATTTTTAATACCGTATGTGATTTACGTCATCAGCGTAATTTTTTGGTTCAATCACTGGTAAGCTATTAAATAATTTATAAAAATAAAATAGTTAAAATTAACCAAAACGACTTAAAATGTAATAGTAACTTTTTTTATTTGTGTACTGGATGGACTAATAAAGATAAGATTATTCTTTTCGTTACAGAAACAATACATTTTTCTATATCGGGCACTGTTGGACACTGCCACTTATGGAAATACGGATATACTTTTAAATTTATTGCCATCAACAATTGAGTCCTTAAAGTTTAAACCTAATGATGGAAAATGCTTGCTAGAAACTGAATTTGAGGTTTGTACTAAAATATCAATTATTTTTTATATATAAAATATGTAACTTTATTTTTGTTTTTTTAATTCAAGAAACTTGTAAACACAACGGATGAGATAAATAAGTCTTGCAGCGTAGGCGAAGTTAAGGAGAATATGTTGAAAAATAGGTGCCATGAAGTTATTCCATACGATCGTAATAGAGTAAGTAATAATCATTATATTTTTAACGATTTTAATAGGCAACAAGTAAGAGTGCCTTATACCCCGGGCTAACTCACCCTAACATTCAGTTGTATGTGCTTACATATGCTTACATACATACATTAACATATATACATACACGATCCAGTTTTAAAGAGAGTAAGAGAGCACTTTTTATAGTTAAAAAAAAAAAAACTTTTGTACTTACATTGTATACACATCACTAAATATACCAAATTCTGATTGGCTTAATTGACTTTATGAAAATCGCGTAGAAAAGCGATGTTTACAAAAAATTGTTTTTTTGTTTTCTGTGAAACAGGAGAATATTTGTGTCGATAAAATTACCATGATCTATCCCACGCATAAGAAAATCAACGTACATATAAACGTTGGTTTAGTTACCCCATTGCTTTTGTATACAGGGTATATGTTAATATTAATAGTATGATATGTAAATAATATTCTAATTAATAATATTAATTATATTATTAATTTATAGTATGAGAGTATCAGTATAAGGAATATATTTTTGATCAACTATCTCGCGCGCTGCGCTGTTTATTCATTATTTTTAATTTAAATTATTATTGAATATTTTTTTAAAGGTCATTTTAAGCCCAATACCAACGAACGACAATTCGACATACATAAATGCATCATTCATTGAAGGATATGACAATACTGAATCATTTATAATTGCACAAGATCCTATGGAAAATACTATTGGAGATTTTTGGAGAATGATTTCAGAGCAAAGTGTTTCCACACTAATTATGATATCCGAAGTAAGTAGAACATTAATCACAAGTTGATTTTGAAACTTATATTCAAATTAACCATTATTTCAGATTGGGGACGGTCCAAGAAAATGTCCTCGCTATTGGGCAGATGATGAAATCCAGTATGATCAAATACTCGTAAAATACGTACACAGTGAAAGTTGTCCGTATTACACTCGACGAGAGTTCTATGTAACGAACTGCAAAATAGACGATACCCTTAAGGTGACGCAATTTCAGTATAACGGTTGGCCCACTGTTGATGGAGAAGTTCCTGAAGTGTGTCGGGGCATAATAGAACTTGTAGATCAAGCCCACAAACATTATAAAAATCACAAAAATATTGGTTGCCGATCTCCGCTTACAGTTCATTGCAGGTAATTTAAGTTCATTTTGTGCTTATTTGTAAACATATTTATAAATGTATTTCCGTTTAATAAAACCAATTATTTTCTTTTAGCTTGGGCACTGATCGAAGTTCAATTTTTGTTGCCATGTGCATTTTGGTTCAGCATCTCAGACTTGAAAAGAGTGTAGATATATGTTCGACAACAAGAAAATTGCGATCTCAGCGACCAGGACTTTTAAATTCATTCGTAAGTATAATGGGTGTGTGATATCAATAAAGCCAAAACGAATATAAATTTATATTTATTTTTAGGCACAATACGAGTTCCTACATCGCGCCATTATAAACTATTCAGATTTACATAAATTATCGGAAAATATTGAGGATTAAACACGAAATAACACGAATAAACACAAATAAGAGAAGTGTAGATGACTTTACAATCACACAATACATAGATATTATAATAATGTACATTTCAAAAATATCCATATAGTATGTATTTGAGTGCGGCGAATATACATTTTTTTACCAATTTATTTTTAACCTTATACAATACATGTGTGTATACATATATTTGTATGTCTGTATGTGCGTATTTATACTGATAATGCTACCAAAGGAAGAATATTAATTTATTTTATAAGATTATGTGTAAAGTAATAATAAATAAATATGTATCTTTTACATTTACGAAACCAGCACAACTGCTTGGAGCTACAAACAAATCAAATATCAGCTATCAACTTACCGAAGATCCACCAAATTTTATTTCCAGGATTTCATAAGCCTCAATCACATTTCATTTTTTTTTCAGAGATGCAAATGTATGTAGGATGTGTGATGTGCATTATATTACTTACGGGGTAAGTTGGGCACTTTCGATTGGTTTTCATATTGCTTCTTGCTAAAAATATTTATGATATAGATATCCATTATTCCTCTATTAAACGATTTTCTTTAACCTGTACAGGTAAGTATAACATAAGATTAGATAAAGGGCCAATTCACCTTTAAGAAACAAAGAGAAGCTTCAAAAAATGTGATTCACAGAAATTTGTTTAAAGTAGTCTTGTCAACATTGAGAATCCATAAAGCAATGATTTGCATAAAACTGATGAAAAGAAATTTAAATTAACTATAAAACGGACATTGTTCAAAGCCAATTTTTCGTTTTGGAAGCAAAGTACTTGCATAAAAATTTGGGGCACGGGCCATCTTATATTTTTGTAATTACAAATGTACTTTTATGACAACCCAACTTGTTACACTAGTTCGTGGACCTTTCATTAAATTAATTAACTTTTTTGTGCAAATACTGTCGGCTGCACAGAAACGTTCTGCATGTCAGTATCAGAGCATCCTGGGTTGCACTTGAAGTCATCATCAAACTGAAAATGATGTTCTCAGTTAAAACTGAAGACTTGTGTAAACACTTATGGAAGGCCACGCGGTCCGCACAACGTTTAAAATTTAATGAATTTTTATATGCAGTACTCATTAAATGAGTTGCACTGTGGAAATGACTTCAATTGGCAGTGAAAATCAACATTGACCCCATAGATAAATATATGTGTACACAATCTACATATCGTATCATTAGGATTGATGTTTCAAGTCGCAGTGTTGCGGAAAGTAGCTACCGTTTTGTTCTTAAAATTTGAAGAACATTTCGTTCTTTAATATTTTTAAATTTAAAATTTAAATTTTATAATGGACCGTTAATGTTGTATAATTAGGAAATCATTTAATACATATTATTGTATTGTAAAATAAGCGTAAGTAATTTTTTTCTACTGGCAGAAACGTTTTCAGTTTAGACTTTTATTTCAAATTTTTTGAATTGTAAGAAACGTTTTTGAAATATGAATTTAGATATTTACAACCAAGCTGGATTTCAACAACGCTTTTAATTGCTTTAAGTACAAAACTCTTTGGTTTTTTTCTGAGTGTAGTACTTGTTTATATGTACATACATTTAATGTATTTATCAGTTAGTTAGATATCCCTTAGCCGATTTTGTGATTATAAATTTTATATAATTAATAAAAAATAAAATAAAACCACTTGCACATAATAAATAATAATAAATAAATGCTATGAAAATTAAAAAAAAAACATCGCGGGCAATTATTTATTTATTTAATATTGCGTTGTAACGTTTCCTCTACAAGAAACCTGTATATAGATGTTAATTTTAACCCCTTCCCGTAATTTATATACATCAGTATATTCCTTGCTTTGTTTTTGGCTTATCATAAAGATAAACTGTGGCACGTGCAATACATTTATAACTTATTCAGAATCAAAAACAGAAAAAAAAAATAGATGAATATATTATAAAAACAATTATTATTATCATAGGGTTTTAATCAAGCGACTTGTGCCCGACCTCCAGTCGGTGTTATCTAATAAGGCTACATACACTGGCTTGTATGTATAGCGACCAGCGCTCCATAAACAAATATTTACCTAATTCAATCCGTCATTTGGTAGTCACAAGCGTGAGAACAGTAAACAAAAACTTTATATCTGTCACATGCATAAGTAGAGGGCCTTCAAAAAGCCCTTTGTCCACCCGTCCGCCCAACACCCCCGCGGGTTTGCCGGCAAACGGAGGCTGACTTAATTTCACGTCTTAGCATCAGTTACGACCCCGCCAATTGGCAAAGTCAACCGGACGAGCCGGTGGGCGAGTTCAAAGGAGCAGCGCGCTCAGCAATTCGCCGAGGGTATCATCCGCAACACGTGGCGCTTCGGCTGCGGCTGCGGCCGGCGTTCGGGCTGAGAATGCCAATTGTTTGGCCGGCCATAAACTGCAGTCGAACGCGGAGCGTCGAACGGGTGGAATGCGTACTATGAACGATTTTCGCCGCACACACATAAAAAGCAATAAACTAAAATTAAGTCAGAAAACGTGTCAAAGTCAGTGCTCAGTGCACTGACAGTGATGTAAAAACAAACACAAATAGCGAACGTTGGTCCTTGTTTACCTAACTGAGAACCCATCGCGTATGCCATTGCCCTATAGAGAATCGGTGACGTTTGCTACTTCTCTAGTAACCCCTGGTTAACTTGGGCAAACTTGGGCAAACTCACCCCATCTAAGCGCGTTTTAAGTACTTAAGCTCAACTCCACCAAAAAATTCAAGGGATACTGCCAGCCGTCTATAATAAATTGGTAATTCGTGGTGAATTTTGACCAAAAGCGCACAAGTAGTGTGAAATAATGATGATGTTACAAAAGAGAAACTGGTACACATTTTAACGTGTGCCAGGCGTGACGAGAGCTACTGTAATTTCATTGAATTATAGGGTTCATAGACCGACCTAATACATATATACATATATATTTACTATTTTACATAGCACATAATACATAATACAGTTTCCTTTGGGAACTAATTAAATATTTTTCTTATGAATTTTAAATAATTTTCAAGCTATTTTTATTACCAACCAATTGACATCCTCTAGATGGCTAACGCACAAATAACCAAATAATAATAATAAGAAATAAAATACAAATATATTAAAGTATTTTTATTTATAATTTTTTGTTTACAATTTGCCTAATTTTATTTTAGTGACTTTAAGTAATTAAATAAAATTATGCAAATTGTTAATCTGAATATTAATTCTTATTATTGTTAGTACCCTGTACCTATTGAAAATTGGTAAATGGTTATAATGGAGTTGTGTAAACGTTTCAGGAAGAAGACGGCATATCCGATCCTATAAAATCTTTGTACCCTAAAATATTTGTATTGTTTGTCTGTTTAATTGAGCTAAGGACTTTTAAATTTAGGTGCTTCTGTTGCAGTCGTAAATCAAATTTATTTTTCAAATTATTTATAACTTAACTTATTTCAGTTAAATTGTTAATTTTTTATTTTTTTTAGCAAAGTTTTTTTTTTATTTTTTTACCTATCTTGAGGGTTAAGGTGTTTAGTGTAATTTTTCTTTTAATGAAACAAAAATACAATTTTAAATTATTTTTATGAAGACAATGTTTTTGCCTTTGAACGTTGAATACATGTATACTATGTACACAAGGGGCATAACAAATAGCGAAAACAAAGATCTGAAAAAACAAACAAAATGATCTAAATTTATAGATTGAAGGTTCCAGCTTTAAGGTCAAAATAATCACATTGATTACTCGGCACTCCAAAAATGTTCTTTCTTTTTAATATTAGTATACATTTTCATTTATTTCCAATAACATTTAAGACAGCTCTGAACTGAATCCAACTACTATACCATAAAGATGCCATCTGAGCAAATTGTTAAACATGGCCACAACGATATTTAGCTGTTGGAAAATTAAAAGCTTTTCCCACTAGTAGCATGGGTAGATGCCCGATCAAGAATACATTTCTTGGCATAATAAATCTTATTGTTAGTGAAAAACTTATATGGCTGGCATTATGTTTTTTACTCTGCAACATGCGAGTATGGAACGAATGGGCGGGTGTGAGGTGCACGTTTTATTTGTTTGTTGTCACATAACGGCGCTGGGCAGCAGCGAGGCACGTGTCACGTGCCATATTGTTCTTCCTGATGCCTTTCGGCTATGTAATGGTTGGGTGTTAACATAAAGTTTGTGTGTCTGATTCGATATTTGTAAAGGCGGACCGGTCCGCCCACCCGCTGATGCCCAGACGCAGATGCTGCAAATGATGAGTTGTGCCTAATTCATAACCACATCGAAAGGAATTAACTCGCAACATGGAGCCAGCCGCCAGTAAGACATTTGGGGTGTCAGAAGGGTGGAAATATTCTCTGTTAAAATCAAGTCGCTCAAACACGTGTCTTAATTCGTTTGGGTGAGATTCTTACAAGGCACGCAAAGGGGTTTAAAAATTGAAATTAATTTCGCCACTGAAGGGAACTGTCATCAATCGATTGGCTGGCAAATCTAAAAATGTTGCAAAAACATTACTTATTCTAATACCCTGTACCCATGCAAATTGGTGATGAGAACATAAAGTTGTTTAAAGACAGAAGAAATTAAAAACATTAACAAGGTAAGATAAAACTAAACATAAAACCGATTATTCTACTCTTCCTCAAAAACTTAAATAAAATTATAAAAAACAAATTGAATAAAAAGATAAAAGCTTTGATACTTTAAAAACCTTTGCTCTCTTGTGAAATATATTGTAAAAGATCTCTAAACGCTGAACATAATACAGTATTTTATTAAAAAGAGATTGAAGTTGAACAATCAATATTTTTAACCGGATATTAAATACAACAATTAAATACAACAATGTCTGCTAGTCGAATATATCGATGATTTAAATATTAATCAGTCCTTCAATTATATACAGACATATATCTGAATTTTTTGCCTTTTAAGATCCTTGTTGAATGGTATCTTATAATCTTGACACCATTAAAAATTGTCGTTAAGAACCGAACTTCGAGCGGTAAATAATTCATCTTAAAATTTCAGGAGTATTTGGTTCTGGAATATTTTAAATAATGTCAAAATGTTTGTTAACCTCATAATGGAACTTTAATTAATTATGCTTCATTTATAAAAACAACATTTTTGAATAAAAAACAAAGTATATATTACAAAAATTTTTATACCTTGAATAAGCGTAAAACTTTTTTAATGAAAGCACAACGTTTCGTAAATTAAGAACTGTTGTTTTAATATTTAATGATTTAAGGGTTCAGAAAAATATGAAAATGAAATAATTGTTAAAATTAAAAACATCAACCTTGGCCAGATTTTGACTTGGCTTAAACTTGATTAAGTACAAAATTTTCGCTGAGGTAAAAAAATATAACCATAGTTCATTTCTATCAATTGCTGGATACTGATCAGAAATAAATTAAATGAATATTTTGGCTGCCAATTGTTCTATCATTGCCAATGCCAGTCCAGAGATTTTTCGATCGATTGTCCTGGTTGCTGTGAGCCATGTTCTGGACATTTCATTTTCGCTGTTGTAAACTTTGATGTTGGAGTGCAAACAGCCTTATGTAGGTGAAAGAACATCGGATGTGGCTGTGTTTGTCACCAGGGGGTCCCAGCTTGTTGTTGCCAAGATATTGGTATGGCACCAAGCCATCAACGATTTTCAAGTAATCCCTTGTTTGTTTCTTTGTCTGCATATATTGTTGTTAAACAATCCCAACATAACCACAATGACAGGGCACTCGGACGGACATAAGACAACAGGCCGTCAGCTGCGCTCATGGTAGAAACTAGTTAGTCAGATCGGCGCAAGTAAGCAATTTCACAAATAAGAACATATTCTCTGTTCCAAGCACGACAGCAGGATAAGATAAGAACAAAACTCCGCCAGCGCCTGCTGTGCAGGTCAGACACAGTTTGCGCAGTATGACGTAGTTTTTTTTTTGTTTTTTTTTTTGTAGTTTTTTTGGCTTTGGCGGCTCACACCAATCTGGAGAAGCTTCTGCTGCACAATCATAAATTATTATTCCGCTGCCCCACAAAAAAAAAAAACAAAAAAAATGGGCGAATGGTGTGTATTGACATTTGGGGTAAAGTAAGTGCCACAGAAGGATGAATCATTAAATCTCTATTTTCAATCCGTCTAAGACAATATAAATCTGTACATTAAGAAAATATATAATTTTGTTTTTAAATCAGGAAGAAGTCGTCTTCGGTGGACATTTTGAGATTTTAGATGTAAGTTTTTTTTTTAGAAATGTATTCTTATAATAGCTACAGTATCTCAATATAAGACTTCAATACAGTGCTTAATCTAATAAACTTTGTGCTTTCATTAAGAATGTTTTTAACGCTTAATTTAAGTAGGACAATTTTTAAAACCAGTTTTTTTTAACTTACTTTAAAAATGTTGCTTTTATTTAGCCAACAAAAAATATCGATTTTTAAATAAATAAATATTTATACTATTATATAATATTTAAGAGTGAACAACACGTTGTTTCTCGGAGTCTCGGAGTGTTGCACATATATTAAACAGGGACAGTCGTATCTACTTATTATATACCCCACACCTTTTTTAATCTATTTGTAAATGTTGTTCAACTTAAAGTACCCCAAAATATATTTATTCCAGTCAAATCTACATGTGTACTAAATATGTATTTAGTTTTTGTTGAAGCAGTTGGCTATCGCACCTCGCAAACAAACAAAAATAAGAAATATGCAAATGTTGTGTATATTGAACAATGGACTAACCGTTTAAGTAATTGAATCTCCATTTTGCTCTGTTTACACTTCCAGCATCGTCACTTGGCCACTTTGGTTAAGAACACAATGAAGTTGAGTGGAAATCCCCTATTCTACTCACTTTGGCATGTCCTGGGATACCGCAATTGAGCATTTGGCTGGCACATTAAGAGCGTGGAACGGGGTGGAACGGCCAAATAACCATAAATGTACACTGTCTGCTTGGAGCGTCAGAGAGTGGGCGTTGCTCTTCAATCCAATTTTCGGATTTGATACCATTTGGCTGCATTGAAGGATTAGAATAGGCAAAAAGGTTTTCGAAAGCCAATAATGGCATGGAGACGATTTTATTTCCCTCTCGCGTACATTAAATTTAGAAAAAGGATTTACTGTATTTGAAATTAATGATGTTTTCGCATTACATTAACATTACATTATTTTTATAATTTAATGCTTGCTGATTAACTTGAACAAATGCGAACATATGTTTTAATAAACATTGAATAAGCAGAGACTTTGTTATTTGAATAATACAACTTGTAATCATAGTTATTTAAGAAGAATTAAAGTTTTTGGGAAATTATTCAAGCTGAATTATTTTTTTATATTAATTAAGCAACATAATAAGAAATCTTTTTAGTAAACACAATCAATATGAATTAAGTGTGTGCAAGTTGAAAGTGCACTACTAGAAAATACCCTGTACTTTTACCAAACTTCTGTAAAATATAAATGTACTTACGCAGTTGTGATTTTTCCTAATTCTGCTCCACACTTTAAACTTAATGATTAATTTTTAAATATCTTATTTGTTTATTAGTAGGTTATTTAATTAGAGAGTTTCAAAAAAGTGAAATATTCCGTATCATTAAATGTCAAAATTTGCTGTCGCTACTTATTTTGCGAAAATATTTTTCTAAATTTAATTTTTTTCTAAAACATAAAACAAAATAGAGGTGCTTGGATTTAAAAAATACATTTTTAGAGTGTTTTATAATATGTCTTCTATATTGTCTTAATTTTTTTGGT
This sequence comes from Drosophila colorata, assembly GCA_035041545.1. Lineage (NCBI taxonomy): Eukaryota > Metazoa > Arthropoda > Insecta > Diptera > Drosophilidae > Drosophila > Drosophila colorata. The sequence goes on from JAWNLD010000222.1 coordinate 1,211,703, forward strand.
TTATTTTTTTAAAAAAATCCTGCTTTGACATTTTCCGTCATATTCTTGAATACTCGGCACTCGTTTTTATAAATTTTTTTCGATTAACTTATAACTCTCATATATTCGTAAAATTAAAAAGTACTTTGCACTGCTTAAAAGACACTATGTAATCTCATGCGGATAGCTGAATTTTATTTTTTTTTTTCGAAAACCTCTTGCTTAGCTGCTGGCTTTCAGAGCTTACGAAGGCTGGTAAATTGGGGTGTTTTATAGGTCAATTGCAATGTTAAAGAATTCAAGTTACTTTGCAAGGAACACGCCTTGGTGCTATGGACCTTTTAAGGACCTTGAACCACCCGACACTCACTGTGGCTATCCTGTATTCAGTTGCTGGTGGTCGTTTCCCCAATTAAATGGCTCTGGTATTTGTTTACTGGCAGCATTGGGCTTTCTTTGCTGTTAGCCCATTCGTTGCCACCATTGGAAGTTTCGCGAGTTAATGCGATAAATTTGCATATTTTGATTGTGTTGCGGTCAACAATGGGTTGCTTTCTGAATTAATGGGATTTTGCAGGCTTATGCAAAATCCGTCAAATATTTTACAATTTTAATTAAATTATCCCGAGCTTTTAACACTTCCAAGCTGTGAATATACAGTACATATGTACGGTATAAATGTACATAAGCTATCTGTGTATATAACTGAGTTATCTATTGCTATATTTGTCACTGTAAATGGTTCCTTCGTAACGTCAGCAGCGGCTCCAATTTTGCATAAGTAGCCTGCTTAAAATCGGTAACATCGCTGCAGCTGCTTTCGAAAAATGAAAATTGAAAAACGAAACGAAACGTAACGAGCGGAAAACGGCATCGCCCCCTAGCAAACCGCAACACGCATTGCGAAAATTCAATTTCAATATGGAAATTTCTGACGGACAAACCCACGCGCTTACGCCTCTCCCGTTTTAATGAGGATGCAGCCGTATCGACCTGCAGCCTCCAGTGCAGCTTTACGATATGCGATATGCGATATGCGAGTTCTTAACCACTCCTACACCTATCCGGAATGGCAGAACACGGCCAGTATTGGGCGTGTTTGCATTTGCGGTAGTGTCAACACGTGTTTCCATATACCAGCAAAGTGGTGGCAACTGCCAGAAATCCTCCCACTATATATTTATACAATGGAGTAGCTAAACAAGTAAGTTCATGATGCTGTTTTTAGCTCATTATACTTCTATCCAACACGGAATTAATTAAGTATTCCCTTTAAAGCTGCAATTATATGTAATTAGTGTGCTTAGTCAGTTGATTTGCTAGGTCTGATTAAAAATCTTATATTAAATATTATTATATACATATGTAAATGTAAATATATATGCAGCGTTAAGAGGCGTACTCTGTTTATTAACTATCGGCTTTATATGCGATTTACATAAGTTAAAGTAACACTGCAGGTCTTCCACTATAAAAGCATGAAAATCTGCAGCGTTACTTGAACTCGTGAAAATCGAATAGAAAGGCGATATCAAGTGGAACAAATTGTGAAAGTATATGAGAAAGACAGACAGCAAGAAGAGAGAGCAAGTGAAAAAAGAGAGAGAGAGAGAGAGAGAGAGAGCGAGAGAGAGAGAGCGAGAGAGAGCGAGAGAGAGTGAGAGAGAGAGAGAGAGAGAGAGAGAGAGAGAGAGAGTGAGAGAGCGAGAGAGAGAGAGAGAGAGAGAGCGAGTGAGAGAGAGTATGTGAGAGAGAGAGAGAGAGAGAGAGTGTGTGAGAGTGAGAGAGAGAGGGAAGAGAGATTTAGAAATGGAGAGAAAGTTTGAGGGAGAGAGAGAGACGAGAGAGAGCGAGAGAGAGAGAGAGAGAGAGAGCGAGAGAGAGAGAGAGAGAGCGAGAGAGAGAGATCGGGAGAGAGTTTGTGAGAGAGAGCGAGAGAGAGAGAGAGCGAGAGAGAGGGAGAGAGAGTGAGAGCGAGAGAGAGAGAGAGAGTGAGAGAAAGAGAAAGAGAGAGAGAGAGAGAAAGCGATGGAGTGAGGGGAGGAGATAGAGAGTGTGAGAAGGCGAAGAGAGAGAAAGTGTGCTATATAATAGAATATCTTATTAAAAATAATATAAAACATGAATATTTCAGGAAACTCCATATCAACTTAGAATAAATTCAACTGATAACCAAAAAAAGTGAGCATTGAAAAATTGAATTTTTATTGCAATCGTATGTGAGATTAGGGATTATCGTATCGATTTTTTCACCTCTAAATGTGTTTTTCACCACTGTATTATGTTTGAGTGCGGAGTTTCGAACGTTTTTGGCAACGATAAGAAAATCAACCCCTTACAACGCCAAATACATCGTGTATGTTTCACGCTAACATGAGTCCATTCACTTTACGGATTGTGTGTGAGTGCATGAATTGATGCGTGCGTATGTCGAGGGTTTTGGGCCGGGGTAATCAGTCATATTATAATTTTGATTATCCCACAGAAAGTCAAACTGTCACGAAATCCCTTTTAAGCAAGGCAAAATATTAGCAACATCATTATTGTAGTTGACATTAACAGGAGAATTCGCTTTTGTGGTCATTTAATGCTGGGGGTTGTTTTTTGGAGTTGTTTCAACAAAATAACATACATATAAATAAAATAACAATTTAACCATCCCACTGTGATGTCTCATGGAATTATAAAATTAATATTTAGAAAACGAAATAAAGTTTTTTGAGACATTGAAATGTGTTTTTCATTTTTAACTTTATGTTTTAATTTTTTAGTTGCAGTCCCAATTAAAGTTTAGTGATTTATTTAGTTGGGAATGAAATTAAAATTTGTATCAAGGTTTCTTTTATTTTTTTTATGTTGGGTACTTTTTATGAGAGTCATAAGATAAAGTTATGCAAAATAATTATGCTGGGACAAAATCAATAAAAATGGACCTATTAAAATTAAATGTCAGAGATCTGGGCATTGTTTTATTAAATATTATTAATTTTTAAATTTGTAGCTACTAAATTTGATTTAATTGAAAATAGCTTAGTTTTTTAAAAAAATACCGTTATTTCCTTTGGTTAATATACCTTTAACGAAATAATTATTACTACCAAATAATTACTTAATTTTCATTTATAAAGTTCCATTACAATTGTTGAGCCAAGCCGCACAGAAATATGCTTAGCTGTAGATTTTTCTGGGGAAGCGAATCTTAAATGAAGATAAATGCTGACCGTAAATATTTTGACTTCTAATATCTTTTGTACGCAGGCAAGAAAAGAAGAAAGGAAAAAGAACACCTCGAACAATATTTCGCCACCGCTCAATTCCATTTGCAACCCCCCAAATACCTCATCCGATGGAATGATAGCACTTCAAATAACATCATGGCTAGATTAGGGGTTTCCGTTCCCAAAGCGCATAGACAATGCTCGAAATTAAATGACAGCAAAAAGGTCATCCTATTCAATCGAGGACCATTGCTCGTGCCGGAGAGCTCGATATTTATTTATTATTATAGTGCGAAACGCATGTGACTGCCGAGATGAATAAGTAGATGTGGCACTGAAGCGGGAAATGGGTTCAGTACTACGCCAATCGCAGAGCTGGACAATATGCCAAGTGATAAATGACTTGGGTATTATTCTTGTATTCGTTTTAATACAGTTGGCGGGCACCCAGGCCGACAGTATGGGATTTATACAACAACAGCCAACATACATACAATAAGCGCTCTGTGTGTTGTCTGCAATATCGATGGACATAAAGGATATTGTGGCAATTTCGACAGGAAAACAAGAGTTTTGTTCGGGACCACAGCGGTAGCAGCAAATGCAGACGCATCACTAAGCTACAGGATGTACTCTTACTCTTTAATGGCGACGGGTGGTCTATCTTGGTTCCTGGCCAGAAATGATAAATGTATTTATTTCCTTTAGCTAATATGTCACATATCATAATGTACAGAATCCTCCGTTAGTGTTAGAGGGCTCGTTTGGACATGAAATCTTTTCACATTGCTTATGAATAAATATAATTATAGACTATCCACTTTCTACAGGATGTGTGAATTTTGATTTAAATATTTGGAATCAAATAAGAGTTCTTACTCACTTAATAATAGAAAAGTTTATACAACATTTTATTATATATGTATATATGTATGTAGTATTAATAATCAGGCTGATAAAAATATTGTATTTTCTGCATCAAACATTTTTATATAATTTACCAGTTAATTGAAAATCGCAAAAGTTGAATAAATTTGTATTAAAGAAATAAAAAAAATTGTTGGGGGTTGGTATTGCCTAAAAATACATTGTTTGGAAAAAGGAAACTATTTAATTCGGTGGCTACAGTAATGGACTTTCGAGAAAGAACAAAACTTAATTGTAATATTGGTCCTATAGAAATTATATGATGGTGATATTTGGTTTATATGTTGGGAGCATATGGACGCTCACAATTGCCAAGTTTGGCCAAAAAAGTTTTCATACTAAATTACTTTTTCGACCGATTATTTCTATCCTACATGATTATTGATACTGATCAAGAATTTATGTCTTATAGTCAGAGAGGTACAAATATGCACATATTTAAACAAAATAAAAGGCTTTAAACCGAGAAACATGTGGTTGAGCTATTTCAGTATTGTTCTTAATTAAATCAAAATAACAATTCCATTAAAATACACAAATAACTAATTAATCTAGACTTAAACGAGCCATTTTATATTCAAGCACTTTCGACCGGAATTCACTCCTTTTATATTTTGGACAAACTCTAGGCATGAGATATTCATGCATAAGTACATTTCCATTTCTTAAGCAGTAAACGGCTGTTGCCAAAGAAAAATGCCATAAATTTGGAACAGCCGGTGTCGTTTTAAAACGAATTTGAAAGTTTTATTGTGTTAAATGCGACGAGTGTTTGTGACGTGGGTGGTACATTTAACCCTTAATATATAAATGCCTGACACATTATTAAAACATAAAAAGCGTCAATAATCATTTCAGATTTGAAGCTATTTATTTTCAAAAGGCTCTTTGGGCTTTTTAAACTTCTGTCCCTGTCTAAATTGGCGCCGTACTTTTGTATTTCCAGCAATAGCAGAACAATATTTGAAACACTTTCACTGGGTGGAAAATGGTGAGGTGGGGATTGAGGGTGGGGCGTGTTATGATTTTATTGATGGTGACTGCGCGGCGGTTGCCTGAACACTTTACACATTTGCAGCAGTTTGTTTCATTTTAACATTTCCCCAGAAGCGTAGCGACAACCGTTCTGACAATCCTTTACACAATCGGTACACGCTCTGCTATATATGTATATATATATGTGTGTGTGCGTTGTTCTGTATAGCTTTTATATAGTTTGCAATCGTGAATAGACACCTTCCCCCTTGCCACAATTCGCTGTGGGCGTAACGCAGAGTAAGTTTGCCACTTTCGCTATAGAAATCAATGTATAACAGCATTAAATTCATTTGCCACAATATATAAAAGCAGAAAGTTAGAAAATATAATTTATTATATCGGCAACACGTGCTAACTGAATGTGTACAATCAAACCAGAATAAAAGAATAAAAAACACATTTTAAGCATTTTGTGTATGGCTAAATATTTTATAAATTGAACACTTAAAGTTGGCAATATAATTTTACTGTATGAATGTGAATTCATATATAAAACTAAACACGTTGAGTACTTAAAATTATGTAAGTAAAAACTATTCAGAAATTTCCAGAAAAAATATAAACATTATCCTTTTTAATAGAACATAACTATTTACATTTAAATTATTTTTCGTCCAGTTTTTAAGATAATTTAAAAAAACCTGTCATAATTTGTTACTTCGATGTGACGAGGGATTAATAACTTTTGCTTACGTTTTTTCCAGTGCACACTATGACAGATTAGATATAATTAAATTTGTCTATATGTTATGTTGTTTGTTAACTTTTTTTAACAACAGTAAAAAAAATGTACCAATTTACCCAAAAAAATCGAATGTACCATCAAATACAAAAAATAACAGTGTTGGTACATTTGTTCCAATACTTTGAACAAATATCTGATTATTAACCATTATCATTTGGCAGTCGATCAACATGAGTTTTAGCTTTGAGTTTAGAACAGTCACGACCTGATCCTACATTAAAAGTGTACCAAAAATGCATAATGTACATATCTAATACTTGAACCAGTTGTTAAAACTGCAGAAAATAAGACTGCAATGAAAACAAATTTGATCTGCTGCGTCCGTAGCGCGGCTTTTAAAACTCGGGTGTCAGCGGCCCGCTGACAATAAAAGCTTGGGAAAAACAAATTCCAGGAATATGTTCCGGAATTTGGTGTTAAACAACAGTGAACAATCGCCAATAGTCAACATGCTCAGGTTGCGGCGACATTGGCATACAACAGGAAATCGGATCGGACCAGACTGAAATGAAAACAGACACGTGTTAGACCAGGCGAATACTAGCTGCCACAGAAATGTTGATGCCGCCATAAAAATAACTCAGTCAGCGAAATGTGTTTGCTATTCCAAGCCGTATACATTGTATGTACTTACAAATGCACCTAATTCGTTCAATCAAGTTAAAAATAATAATAAATATTATCATTTAAAAATTACATAACATATTTTTAAAATTATTTGAATCCGATTATTTGTTCAAAAGTTATTAAAATGTTTGATTTTTAGTGGCTTTCCCAATATGAGATGAAACTCTTGTTTGTGGGTTTGTTTGCTATGGGACTTTGAAATCTAGCAAGTATGGATTTGAGAATTTTAATTAATTTCAGTCAATTTTGGCATGATGATTTACAGCCCCATCCCCATGATCGAGCCCCATTAGAAGAGATTCTAAAGTTGCATTTTATACTAATTTAGGTAGCCACAATCGATTAAAAATAAAATTTCATCATTCAAAATTTTAAAATAAATATGTTTTCCACAATAAGTGGTTGGAAGTAAAAAAAATAAATAAAAATAAATTTATTTTCAAATACGAATGTAATTTAAATCCGGACTTAATGTAGATGTCAAGCCATGATAAAATCGATCAAGTATGAATTCGGGAACTTTGATTTTTTTTGGCATGATTTTTAACAAAAAAGTACATGTTCATAACTAAAATTTTTTTATTAAAAGGCCAAGCAGGCGCCCTAATTCATTTTCATAACGAGTCCATTAAGCTGATGATGGCATAAAGAACTAATTGCAGCGAATTGATTGTAAAATGCAAAAGCTAATAAAATACACACATAAAAAAACAAGCTGTTGCTACCAAAATCTTGCTCATGTATATTATCACAATAATCGTTGACAAATGTCGAATAACAATCCGAACTGAAGGAAATAATCTAGTTCGACTGACAAGGGACATCATTACATTTCATTTGGTCCAGTTTGACAATCGTCTCTAAAAGGTTCCACGGTCGGAAGCGATCAATTAGTGCAGACGACTGGCCATCGTTTAAAATGTAAAGCACGTACGGCCTGTGTGTTCTGACAGTCGATGTTCATTCTTAGGCAGAGTCCTTGGGTCCAGCGAATATGAATTCATAATAATAATTCGAAAACACAAAAACAACTGGTTCCATTTTTTTACGATCAACATTTTTGGCCTTCATAAATATAAAGTCATCAGAAAATATGACAGTTTTATGTTCATTTCGTTGCGGTAAATGTTTTCGGCGACAAAAGACATGGCTCTGAATTCATCATTGTTAACATATTGTACTGGGTGCCCTTAAATGGAGCTGTTGCCGCTCTATAGTTCAAATATCTGGTAGGAGCTGCATACAACGTGCCATTGAATCCTGTTTTAATATAACAAGTTAGAGGGTTTTTGAGTGATTTACTCAAAGATACTATTTATGCAAGCTTGAGAGTTGCCTTGTAGCTCATTATATTATTAAATGAAATTTAAAAACTTTAACTTTATGGGTAAGAAGGAAAAAAAGTGTGCTTAAAGCTTGCTTTAATAACCTGAAAAAAGTTTGTTGATATAAGTATGTTACGTAAAAATGTAATTTTTAAATTAAATTTTGTTTGTACAAAAATACGACTTATTACAAAAATTTGAGAAATACATAATTTATTTAATTGAAACAAATTTAAATTGGATAAAACAATAAAAAATCAAAAGTTGTATTATTTATTATTATTATTTCAAAATACAAATTTAAATAAAGCAAAAAAAAACGATAAATAAATTCCAAAAGTTGTTTCTGATCTGTTTTCTCGTGTTCGAGTATACCTATTATCCTTATCCTAATTAACAATGGATCCTTAAGCCAACCTTTAATTATTTTTTTAACCATAGCATACATTGTAGAGCATAAAAATTAAAATACTTGAATAATGTATAACACTTGCTGACTTGAGCAAACGATATAAATAAATACATTGTCCTGTGTAGCTCATACACATAAATTCCATTACTGTCTCGCTAAGATTTCGATAGAAAGCAATCAACTCACATTGAAAATAATGGCCAGATTCGGTTACAAAATATATGATTATTTGTTTGTGAAGTCGTAAAAACTGCACCAAGTGCAGTTTGTATCAACATTTTAATTATACAGCAATTTGATGTGGAATAAATTGGAGGTCTGGCCACGATTCCCCTGTTCACAACTTCCAAATACGCTCTCCGGCATTTGGCTTGAAAATAAAGACGTTCTGTTTTTAAAATGCAGCCATCTAATGGGCGCCCTCTTGGGTTCCAATGCGCTCAATAATTTTCCACAATTTCAGCTGTCAGTCGAGGTGTCAAATCGCAGCTACTCATGCTGAGCAGCGCTGCTGCTCGCAGGCATCGCTCGTCCCGCCCCTCGAGTAATTTAAATTAAGCATCTGACGCACACCTCGGCATAGTATTCTGACAGACAACGCGATGATATGGGTAAGCAGCCACTTAACGTTTGCCTTTTCAGACTCTCTGTCTATATCGTCATCTCATGTGGCGCGATCACTGTCAACAATCCAAATCCCCAGGTGGAATCAACATATAGCGGCATGTACAACTCATTATACTACATGTTGCGTGAAATGTATTTGCGCTGTTTGGCCAACGCCTAACAGCCAGCAGGCATGCATATGTGGCTATAATGTAGACCATTATCACTATCATTATCATATTGATTTAAGGTATCTGACATTTAAAGCGAATCCTTATTCTCGGTAGATAAGTTGTCAAAGCGTAATCCTCATTTAGGCAACTGTTCTTAGAGCACCGGGTTAGTATATGGATTTAGTGTTGTTTTAGCCGGAAGCAATAGCTAGTGCTTTTTACACCAATCAAATCCAATTAAATGTTTTTTGGATACGACCACTGGAGGCGAGGCAAATCGAGCAATTCCATATATCTTTGGGGGCGTTTAATCCGGATAAAGTTCATATCTGCCACAATTTTAGAGCTCAAATCACCAAATTTCAGATGCAGTTATCTGATGACTTCCGCTAAATATCTAGTAGACAGATTTCGGTCACATTTTATGAAAAATCGATATTTTTCCAAAATAACAATAATATTTAAGACCGTTTTCGTATGGCGCAGTCGGTTGCACCCGATTTGCTAAGAACTTACGTTGATAGTTAATAATAACAAGTGTTGGCACCCCTCGGCAGAGAGGTTGCCTAAGCGTCATCGAGGATACGGGTAAAAGTGTTGTTTTAGCCAATTGCAACTTTATTATACAACTCTATCCCAAACAGATGATAATAATAATTATTAAGTATTAAACATTTTCAAAGGCACATATGCTTCGCTCGTCAACGTGTTTGAATAATCAAATAAATTGCACATTTAAAGCGAAATACACGAAATGCAACACATGGCCACAAATGCAGCCGGATTATTCAAAATAAATAAGAATATCGCGGGCTGAGCTGGTAGACCGTTCGCCACAGTGGGACTGGGATCCAAGAAATGTGTGTTTGTTGGCAAAAAAAAAAAAAAAATGAATGCACATTTAATTGGAATGATTTGATTTTTGATGCTGTGCCTCGATAATTTACAACTTTTCAATTTAAACAAACGGGCAAGCATTATATATTTAACAATGATTGGTTGCTGCTTAATTTTTGTTGTTTCAAGTGCTGCCAGTGGGCTACATACAAACTGACACAATCACGACATGCAATAAGAAACATCCCAAGTGCCTTATCTGCAACAGCGATCGCGGTTGCCGTTGCAACGCTGTTTGCTCATGTCTGTGTACACACACACACACATACGTAGGCTGAGGTGCGAGCAAGTTTGTTTGTATGTGAAGGTGTCATGGTACGAGGTAAGAGGTAGGAGGTAGGAGGTACGTAGTCGCCCTCCTGACAACAAACACTTCACCCACATGTGAGTGCCTTATTGATTCACATGTTCGAGTTGTTAAAGACGATCTGATGCACTCCACTTACCAAAACCACAAACTGGCCAGACTGTCATGGCCTGCACTTCTACTTATTATCAGCATACTTCTACATTGCATTTTGGCCAGTTTGGGATTTCGTAGTGCGTAGGTAGCGCCATATATTTGTTGGCCTATTATTAAGTGTAACACTTTAATGGGACTGAGAATACAGCTTCTGAAAAAATGTAATTTCCCACTTCAGTTGTTAATTTCAACTTTGAGATATTAAGCAAACCAGCCAAATCGGTTTTACATTTTTTTTATCAACCATAAACTATATTGTGGAAAAACTATATTTTTAAAATTTTTTTAGAAGATATTGAAGAAAACATTTTTCCGAGTAGAGACCCGGTTTTTAAGACCTGGGCCAAAACCCTGCTTTTAACCATATATATTTTAATCAAATTTGGTAGCTGTCAATTTTGGATAGCGAATTAATTTAACGTACAATTTGTTCAAATTTCCATAGAGCATTATATTTTGACCATAAGTTATATATTTTCTGTTCACTTGAACAACATAAATCAAATATATTTTATTTCTTAGTTTAAAATTAGCAAACAAAAATAAGAAAATGATTTTTTTTTATTTTTTTTTCTGCTTACATGAACCACATTAATGAGACTTTTCTAAAATATATTTTATTTGTTAGTTTAAAATTAACTAACAAAAATAAAGTGATGATTTTTATTTAAATGTGAGCAAATTGTGACGCATTAAGGTTCGAATTAAAGACTGGGTTCACGGATGGATAAACCTCATTTACGAAGCAAAGTTAAGGGCAAGAAATCACTTTGAGTCATAAACTGAACCTTTAACAAATATTTATTTTAGGGCTTGTGCATTTGGTTGCAATGTTTCTTAGCCTCTCTCACGGAATCTCAAATTTCTTGTGGCAGCACTTTAACCTGTCACCTTACCTATATCATATTTGAGATATACTACTGTTGATATAGTTTGAATTTCTTGCATAAATTCCCCTTTGCTCCATGATTATTTACGACGCGCATTTATCTCACTCATTTGTCATTGCAATACGGATGCAATAATCATTGTAATATTCATGAGTATACTCAAACATCACTTCGGGCAAGTGCTTATTTTATTTTTCTTTAGTTTGTCCTACTCATGCAGTTGAATATCTTTTGATCTTTTAATTTGCTGCATAAACACAATTTAAATCAAAGGCCGATCCCGACTGAAGTCTGCCGAATAACGCTGGCACACGTGTCAAAATATGTGTGTAATAAGTACGAGTATGTGCGAAGCGTAATTTTGTTGAAAGGATGCATCAACGCAATCATGTCAGAGTGTCTTATTTATGACTATATATGTAGGTATTGACCTGATGCTGACTTAAGCGTTAAGCAGGGATGTTGAATTTAAAGGCTGGATGTTAATTTACCCCTCTAATGGGGCCTTCTTTATTTTTTATATTTTTGGAAATAAGATGTAAGAAAGATGTCTTTTCGTAACCCGACTAACTTTTCAAGAATTACTTACATTTTAACAACTTAAAAAAATCAAAGCATTATTCTCGAATCTGCTTATGTAAGTTAAGTGGAAATCTTTATCGTTGCTTGCACTATCTGAAGATGAAATTTAATTAAAGATCTTAGGCAGTCATAAATACTTGTATACTATTATACGTTTTATTATAAAATTATATGTTGAATTTTAATTATTTTACTAATTTTTAATTTTATTTAAATTTAAAAACAATTGTATTCATGTATTGATCTATTAATCTATTAATCTAAACATTAGAAGTACATCACATATATATATATAGTTTATAAGTTGTGCTTTGCTGTTGACCGTCGGACACTGCAACAAACTTTGTAAGCCAAAAATTTGGATGCAAGACCTGAAAATTTAACATAATTTCAAGTTGCCGTTCCACTTGGCTAAATACGGAAGTTGAATTTTGCATTTTTTGTTTTTTGTTTTTGCGCAACCCACTCTTTTGAACTCGACTGAGAAATGATTTCCATAGCGGTCCCAGCATTGTTTTTGAAATTCCTGCTTTGCCTGTGTTAATAACATGCCATTATCGTCATATTTGTTTACCAAGTTCAGTCCACCTATATTTAATCAGCAATTTAGCACAATATACACAAATGCAGCGCAACAAAATTATCATAATAATTGTGCTTTAGGATGATAATGGCCTAAATTGAAATGTGTACAAATGGGTTTTTATATTGATAATTATGTTAGGGGGAAAAAATTGAAGTTGGAATGAATATACGTATTTTTAATCGTATACTGTTATTAAGAGAAATAGGAAAATGTTGATAAAAAACTTACTTTTATTTTTATAAAAGTAATTTCTTTCTATAAAAATTAACTTTTTTTGTATTCACAAAATATGCAATTGGTTTAAGATAATTGACTTTTGCACACACTTTGTTCTATAGAATTCAGTTATTTTTAATGCCAATGTCGGCAATTTATTTAAATGCCTTTGGAGGCAGAAATGCCATAGAAATATTGTGACAAAGTTATAAAAGCGACTGCAGAGGTATTCCAATTGAACGCTCCGGCTTAACTGGAAGCCGACGTCTTACGGCAACAAAGGTGTTTCTGTCAATCCCACACAAGCAGCACAGAGCGTAATCTGGTGTCTCGAATAAAAAACCAGTAGCACAGAAGAAGAAAAAAAAAAGAAAAAAATGAAAAGAAAAAAAAAGAACTCTCGAATATTAAGCTGACGTCTGTTTTTATGAAGTAAATTATTATTTCATGCGCCGAGCACTTTGTCGATTCTTGTCCCTCTTTGTAACTGCAGACAAAGGCCCAAAACATAAAATGTCGGGCGTGTATTGTCAGCGCCGTTAAAACTCTGTCGCCATTTGAAATTGGAACGGATAACGTTTGTCAGATTAAGTCGATCGCGTGTATCGTCTGGTATTTTCAGTTCAATGATTTAATTATGGTTGGGATGGGCGCGCGAAGACATCAACACAACTTTCTTTTATACAAATTATTCATTCTTAAATAGTTTTTTTGGGTAACTCTGCGGCTCTACTGGAGTCAACTAATCGGTTTATAGCATTACTCCTATTGATTGGTCGGCGGCACAAAGACCAAAACAAAGTGTGTATTTACAAAAGCACTTTCAGTCCACTGAAATGATGACAAAAGCCGTGCGGATCGCCGGCTGCAGTCTCCATCTATACCATTAAATCCATCCAATACATCCATTAAAATGTGTTAAAATGGAAAACTAATACGGCTGAAATACATATTTCATACATACATTAATACATTTATCATCTTACCTTGTTACTTTAAACAAAATGGCTTTGATTTTGGTTGAAATTAAAATGCTTGTTATATGTTTGCATAGAACGAGTACTCCCGGTTAGGGTATCAAGAATCAAGAACCATTACCAAAATTATTATGGTCTTCTAATGAAGTTACCTCATTCCAATATTATTCCCGAAATTCAATTATAGTCGAATTGTTGTTTAACTAAAATGTAGCCTGTAATTACTTCTGAGGTATTGTAAAGCACATTTTTCACATATATATTAAGATCCAAAAAAAAAACCGCGTTTTAAGCATTTTGATCACAAAGTCAAAAAGAGTATATTAGTTTTAAGCAATGTCTGCTCTTTGATCGTTCCGCTGTCTAAACGCAATTGTGTTGGCGTTACGGAGTCTGCAGAACTGGTAAAGATAAAATGCTTTAACTTTTTTAAAGTTGTATAACAAATTATAAAAAAAGGCAGATAGACTATTGTTGGCGTCTTCTAAAGGTTGCGACTCGACCTTTATGTATTATTATTTTCATTTATTTTAATTTATTTACAGTTTCGGAGACTTAAGCATTTATAATACAGTGAACAGAGTATTGCGCAGTCGATTGTGCTCCGTTCTAATCCGCATTTTGTACAATTTGATAGGTATAGGGTATAAAAACTCTGCCCGCTGGCATATTAGTGTCACTCACAGTACTGTGTATTCTGCAGTCTGTCTCAGTTCTGTTGAGCTGGGCGAATGCGCTTCCGGTCTGCACTGCAGGAAAACACGTTTCGAGCAAAATGAAATTTTGCTTTTCAGCTTTTTCGCCAGCGCACTTACCACTACTAAATCATACGCTTTGGAATAACTTACAGAGATCGTCTGCGATGACATGACAACAGCCAACAGCCAACAGACGACAAGAGACCAAGAACCAAGGCCAATCAAAGCGGCGACTGCTTAGCGACTTGACATTGTTAACGATTAATGATTATCAATTTGAGCTGGTTAACTTGAAGTCGCACTGCGATTTGTACTCTCGAAATAGAACCAAAATCGATAATAAAAAAAATTAATTGAACACTTTAAGTCAATTATTGCAGCACTTAATATTCATTTGCAATGGGTAAATGGGCTAAAAGAGATTTATTAGGCCAACAGTTGAAATGTGACAGTGAAAAATTGAAATTATCACATTTGTGAATGGCAGCGTCTAATATTGTTATCAATACTGCAGTCCGACTTGAGTCCATAATACAATTTTTTTTAAAAATAAATTCGAACTGTTGACTGAATCTGGTGTTTAAATAACAGCTACTTTTAAGCCATATTTATAAAAAACTTGGTTAATTTAATGTTTTCTTTTATACAAAAAATCTGTTTCATAACAAAAAAAAACAAATTTTAAAATTTTTGACATTGCGCTTTTAATATATTTCGCACACTAAGTAACAAAAGAAAATTTTATAAATCGAAATAAAATGTAATTTTTTATTTATATATACTAGCTGAAAATTAAAAAAAAATAATATGTGTTTTCGTATATGAATATATTTTAACTATATTGTTTGATTGCAAATTGAAAGTGTTGAATCAAGATTTATAGATGTGGACAGCCAGATTCAGAAACCGAACATAGAGGAGAGACAGAGGTTCAAACCATAAACCGAACTCTGTTCGTTAAATTTTTAACATTCGAACTTGGAATATAACAATTTTAATTTTCCAAAATGGTTTTAATTTCTTTTTCATTTTATTAACAGTTGTCCGTGTTGCGTAGTTGGGCTATTTGGTTACAGCAATTGTCCAAGTCTTCTTTAACTGTTTCCGATATTCTGATATTAATTCATCACGCTTTAAGCCTTTGACTATTTTGGTCTTCTGAAATTATACTTAGGTATATGTACATACATACTATGTATTTGTGTACATTAATGCAATTCCATTTAATATTAAACCAATACTAGTCTTTGTTGTTTTCTTTTATATGTATCATTTTCATTTTTTATTTATTGTTTATGTATGTAAGTATATACAGTTGCATTAAGTATATTACACTAACCGCTTAGGGCGCTAAGAACTATGCGAGCTTACATACAATTTGTGCATAAAATACAGCAATTATTAAATATATATATATATATATACATATATATATATATATTTAGATATATTCGTACACTAAGTAGTATAAGTAGGTAAATCGTTTTTGCCAATTTATCAAATAAATACATACATACATACAAAATACAATACAATAAATTAAATTTACAAACGACAGGAACAAAGTTTGAACTTAAGACAATAAAAACAAAAACAACTAAATCAATCATTGCTCGCATTTACTTGCATATTTGGTTTGGATCAGGGCGGGGGAGGGATTGGATGTTGGAGCGTGTGACGTTGATATGTTTTATGTCCACCCATACAAGCAATACAGGATCGCAAAGTGACATACTTTAATTAACTTAAAATGTACATATACATACATACTCCTATATATATGTACATACATAGATACCGCATAGATCAGCGCCGGTCTGAAGCCAATTATCGTTGAGGGTGAAAATATATAATTACTTTGTGGTTCTCATTTAACAGCTAATCAAACATAAGCACCAATTGGTTGCTGCTTGTGGTGTGTGTGTGTGTGTGTGTGTGTGTATGTTGTGATCAGTGATCATTTGATCAGCTGCGTCTCGTGGAGAGATGTCCTGTTGTCCTGTGGTCGAGATACTTATTAAGCTGCTTTTGCTTCTGCTTCTGCTAGATGTCATTGGGGTCGTTTTTCACTAACTCTTACAAATTTACTTCCTATAAGCTCTGATTGCGTAAGTTGTATGTATTAAAATTAATGTATTTTCAATTAGATTTAGGATTTTCATTTCCCACAAAATTGCACAAAGTCCTTGACAGTTGCTGCTGCGGCTGGTTTGTGTCCATTAATTAGCCGCTGCTGCCAGCGGGATGATTCTTGCTATTTGGTGTAAGCGGCGTTAATCAAAATACCGAATAATCACATGTAAATTATTGTCCGAAAGTTGCCCGATCTGCCAGACTGATCTATGCCAGCTCCATAGCTGCGATCTGCGGCTACGGCCGTAATAGGGCCAGCTTGGGTCCTTGTTGCTGCAGGTGGTGCTCGCGTATGGCGATCAGTGAGAGGGATCGGAATGCCGAGATCGGAGAGGCGGCTGCTGCACTGGCAACCACCGGCGGCAATGCGTACGGATCGGGGGAAGCGGACGCAGAAGCTGAGAGCGTTGGGTGTCATGGCTTGCCGCTCATTGAGGTCACATTCACGCCCGGCGAGATCTTGCCCGAGTTTGACGACGATGACGAAGACGTCGAATTGCTGGAAATGGGCCCGATCATATGCTGTGCCGCGGAATGGGCTCCACTGGTGGGAATATGCACCACATCGCAGCCCATCGACGAGGACGAGCTGGACGCGGATGGTGATGCGCCCGGCGGCGGTGCCACATGCGCTGCGCCCGCATTGCTGCTCGTGGTCAGGCTGAGCGGCGCAAAGTGCTGTCCGCCGGCGGCGCCCGACACGGCCGCTTTCCACAGCAGCGGATTCATGCCGAGACCATTGTGTGCCGCCAGGCTGGCACCAAAATGACGCTGATGTTCCAGAAACTCTTGCGTGGGTGCGCTCAAATGCGCCGCCGCCGCTGCGGCCGGTCCGTAGAAGCCCCGATAAAGATCGGGCCGCACATATGGCGCATAGTTGGGTATGCGTGCGGCCAGCGGGGAGAGTATCTTGCCGGGCGACGGATGCTGGTGCTGGCTATGGCCGTAGAAGGCTGGCTGAACCGACGGCGGCAGCTCGTGGGATGGCGCGTTGTCCTTGGTCGCCGAGTTGGACTCTTTGCCATCCTTGGCCATGTCGGCCAGCGACCAGATTCGTGGCTTGACCGCCAAGCTGACGCCAGTTCCGCCGACGGCAGTTTGCAGCGAATTTTGCTGCGCCTGCTGATGCTGCTGCAACAGCTGCTGCTGGTGGTGGTGATACGCGGCGATGTCGGGTGGCGAGCCGGTCGGGGGCCGGAAGTGATGATGCAGGGCGGCGGGATGAAACAGCGGATGGGTGCCGGGCCGGTCGTAAAGGTCCGGCGAACCGTTCGGCGATCCCGGCCGCGACTCAGACCACTCGCTGTTGTTGCTCTCGCCGGGCCGGTCGGCCATCATATCGCCCAGGCGCCCAATGCGGTCCTTATCATCGTTTGAGCCCAGTCCAGAGTCCTTTGCATCTACAAAGCGACAAAATTTTAATCCAATAAGTATTTGCATATGTGAATATTCTTATTAGATTGGTAGAGAGAGAGAGAAAGTATATATATAGATAGTACAGTTAAAGAGTTCTTACCTAGCAAATCGTTCTCTTCCGTGTTCTTGTCGTTATCATCGTCGTCGTCAATGTTGGCGTCATCGTCGTCGACTCGATTCCGTGGCTCCCAGGTCATTTTGTTCTCCTTTTTCAGTCTTCTTCTCGCATTGGCAAACCAGGTGGACACCTGGGTTAGCGTCATTTTTGTGATAATCGCCAGCATTATTTTCTCGCCCTTCGTTGGATAAGGATTCTTTTTGTGCTCGTTCAGCCAGGCTTTCAGCGTTGACGTCGTCTCGCGCGTTGCGTTCTTTCGCCTGGCCCCATTCAAGTCCATGCCATAACTGTAATCAGGGAAATCAAAGTCAGCGAATTAGAAACTGGAATATGGCTGGAAAAGTGTTTTGGCCATGATCTAAAAGCCGTCGGCTGTTAAAGCAATGCACTATGAGGAATTCGGACTCGGTTTGCTGGCAAAAATGTCTTTTAAAAAGTGCTTAAAATAAACAACTTTTGGTGTTAATAAATTAGAATTACAGCAACTAGTAAAGCTGCATTCCAGAAATCTTAACAATCAAAATTTCTTAAGTTGGCCGATGCCCCGCCCATTTTTACAAAAATTTTCATAAACAATTTCAGGAATATAGACAAATCTAGACTGGACGCAAATTTTCATTAAATCTTAAAGGTATTAATTAATGCCACAAAAAGCGGTAAAATTCCCCACAGTCCAATTGGTACATGAATGTACACAGGTGGCAAAAATAATAGGAAAACTGGGCTGGTGGGGTCTGGCAACTTTAACGGCCCATCTGTTGCCAGGCTGAGTTTAAATGCAGACAAACGTTAAATACACTTGTGTGCAGTTTGCGTATGTTGCAATCAGTGTTGCCAATTTAGCCCTTATCCGGCCAGATCAAACATTTTTTAACTGACTTAGCCGGAATCTATTCGTATTTAGTTTGAATGTATTGATTTTGATGAAGTGGCAAAATATTGGAAGTTTTGGGCTGGGGCTATAAATTAATGAATAAGGCAACATAATTTGTCCTGTTTTCTTACTGCTTTTTGTTTCTTTTGTCCACTTTTTTTCATTGTCGATCTGTCCTGTTATATTTTTGTTATATGTAGCTGGCAACACTGGTTGCAAAGTTAAACTGGTCGCCAATCTATTAGGAGAGCATCATCGATTGCACTCTCAGCAGAGTTGTGTGCGACATTTGTTTATAATAAACACATTTGCCAGCCATTGTGGAATGGCCACCAGTGTCTCTGGGCCCAGTAGGCTTTTATGTACACATGTGCAGTTTGCGGTCGGGCAACACATTTCGGAGCTGACCCCGCCCGGCCGTGGTAAATGCATTGGGCGCGACAAATATGTGTGCAGCAACTGTCCTTTATCGTTTTTTGTGGGCAGTTAACATGGACATATTCATGCATGTGTGTGTACGTGTGCGTGTGTGCTTGTACATGTGTATATACGTGTATTCACAAGTGCATCCATAGACAGCAGCGGAACAGCAGATACGCGTACACATGTAGCTGTCCCATTTGTGTAGTTTCCAGCCAGCTGCACAACTGCCGGACAGACTGATACTGAGGCCATTTCGCTGGCAGTTGTTCTCTCGCTCGCGCTGTGTGTGTGCGTTGCATTAATTAATTTAAATTTGAAAACGAAGTGTCGCCGAGTGCAAAACACCTGCGCCGACAGCCAACTCTGCCTTTGATCACTTGACAGTTGAATAAATTTTTTTAATTTTTCTATCAACGTCCGGCGGTTTTTGCTTGTGCCACACGCACACACACACACATATATACACAAGAGTTGCATCAAATCGTTCTGAACAAGTTCGATTGAACTACTCATTTAACTAAACGAATGAGCTGCATCTCAGATTATAGTTCGTATATAAAATATTTAATAACTGTTATTCAAACGATATTGGGATGCAAAGCAACAAAGCGAACGCTAATGGGAATAAAACGAACGATGAATTTAGTGAACAAATCGTTCAATACAAATTGAAAATCTGAACTTGCTCATAAAATTGAACTACGTTGTACAACTCTAACACACATATACAGAACACTTGCACTTTAAATCTGGCATACCAATACTGCCGTTGATAAACACTGTAGCAACAAATGGCAACAAGCGCGCAGCGTCCACGCCTCCTACTTAATCGGACAAGGTAGGGCCACACAATCACAATTCTTGCGAGTTTACCCCCACTGAATTCGGAATCGAATTCGCTAGTGGGGCTGCAGGGCTCCAGCGGCACGTCACGGCGAAATAACTCAAAATTGATTTATTGTGAATATTATTCGATAGACAACAACAACAGCGACATGACTCAACTTTCAAATATTGTTATGGGTGTCAATTACGGTAGAAACAATGCGAGAGAGAGAAGTACCTGGCGGAACGTGACGTGACGGGATGTTGTCGATTGTTGGAATCGACAACTCTGTTTGGAAATTGATGTGTGTCGGTAGCTTTTTTGATGCGTTCGCCAGCGGAAGCAACGCCCGACGGCCGATCATCAATTACAAGCAAATAAATTGTCTTTAATGATGGAAAATCAAAAATGTATGTGCGTAAGTTAGTTTGTAAGTGTGTGTGCGTGCCAATGTGCATGGCTTTTACTTTTAACGAAGGTGAGTGCCGAATTTGGCCTGCATTTGAATGCAGCTGCACGCAACAGTGGCACAACTTTCGACGGCCATTGTCACTACTCCTGGCTAGAGGTGGGCGCGGGCCTCACTTTTGGAGCCCGCCAAGGCCCGAGCCCGTAATTCAAAATTCAAAAAAGGCACGAGCACGCACAACACAAATATCCCAATATTCATTATTCATTATTAATTTATATTTTTATTTAAAAGTTAATTCAGAATTTTGCATATTAGAATACTACAATCTCGAAATCTAAAGGGTATAAGATTCATTTGGTAAAGTTGTATGCAAAATCTAAAGGGTATAGGATTTATTTGTAATATTTTTACGTTAATTTTGAGGACTTTGGTTTGTTTCGTGCCTTAAAGTTGGTTAGTTAGACCCGAAATGGGATATTTAGGCACGAGTCCGACAATTTAGCTAAGCCCGACACGACCCGTGCCCACCTCTACTCCTGGCCAGTGGCTACTGGGCACTGGCCAGGGCCGCGCCCTATTTGAATACGGTTTCATGTGCTGGTCACGTCTTGCGGCTGATGTGTTGGCGTTGATCGCCTGTCGGACCACCGTTCATGTTCTCGCCCATCGAGAGTTGAGTCGAATCTCTCCTGGCTCAATGTCAAACTATTGTTATTCAACGGCTGCACTTACCTATTGAAGGGATAGCCGGCAAACGCCGCGTCATACGGGTGATACATTGATGGATACGGCCACGGAGCACCACCGGCCACCAGGTTCTCCTTTAGGTCAATGCCAGCCTGCAATGGGAACAGAAACATTATCTATTAAAATGTATATGGCATGAATAATTATAATCTATCTATCGGCGAATTGGGAATTGAACTGTCTGACCAATAACCATGGCCTTGAACCGAAATTATTAAAAATCATGTTAAACAAATCATTAGTACATATTTTACGCGTTCTGCTTATTTTTGTGAGGTATGCCTTATCAGAGCAATGATTCTACAATGGGGCAAGGTGGAACCTTTAAAGCTAAAAAAACTATGCCAACGATTCTTTCTTTTAGTTTTAAAATGGAAGCGTATAAAAGAATGACAATAGTTGACGCGCGGGTTTGGTCAAAAGCTGCAGCTTACATTCTCTAACAATAATTTTGGCTTTAAAGCTATTTAATGTCACCCATTGTACGGCTTTATTAGGTGATAAGCGAGAGCAGCATGAGGACAAGACGTGACCAAAGGGCGTCCGCATCCGCGTCAGCGTCTGCATATATGTTCGCTATATAGTAATTCACAGCTATTGCTGTTTAATTTGATAATAAGAGGCGAATATATAATATACAGACATACGTACATATATTGAAACATATGTCAGCCTGTGGCCATCTCTTGCCACAGCGCGTAATTAAAATCACAAATACCCGCACATTGATATACGTGTGCGTGTGTGTGTATGTGAAATGTTGATTAAGTGTAACATGACAATTACTTATATACACATTTAGTAATTTAGTCTTGTCTAAATTCACTGCGACAGATGTTGGTGTCAGCTGTTTGTCGTGTACCAAGTGATAACGACTACGACTAAAGATTGCGCAGAGCCCAATCCAACGGCCTAAAGGGCCAAAGGGAGAGCAGCAAGCAACTGAGGTGAGGAGCAGCTGCTGCAATGATAACGGAAAGCCGGCTACGATAAAAAATACCTGTGGAAGATGTGTGGACTGGGACTGCACTCGGCGCAAAAAGCTAAGTTGTAGTTCGACAGGGGTAGAATTAACAACGTTTAGTTTCTTTAATTGCAAGGTCATTTCGATCTCAGATATTCTCAATTAAAATTTTTTGTTGAAATAGGTATTGTAATGCATTTTTACAAGCATTTGCACAATTTAAATAATTTTCTTAACTTGAGAAGAGTCTGGGAAATTTGGTACTTTTATTGATAAATTTTTATTTCTTACTGAAATTATTAAAAATATTTTATTTCTTAATACAAGTACAGCATTTTTAGATTCTTCTTAGGTTGAGCAATTTCGGCTTAGCTGGCAAAATTCTCGATTTATTCTCGAATTCATATAATTATTCATTATAATTATTCTTGATATCAAAAAAAGGGCACAAAATTGAACCGAACCGATTCGAACGCGGAATTCCAATATTTTTCAAATCATAAGCTGAATCTTAAGTCGAAAAGTTCGCTCAAAAAGTTAGCAGAACTTTAACCAGAACCGAATAATTTTTTAAAGAATTGTTTGGCTTCATTTAAATAGAACTAAAAATGTTAACACCAAGATGTTTATTCTCAGAGGGCAGAGGCTGCATATTTGAGAATTTTAGAAGATATTCTCTATTACAATTATAAATAAACAACAAAAATAATGACAATAAAATATTTTTTTTATAAATAATAAAAAAATATCTTTCTTTTAAATATAAAATTATGTGACAAACTTAAGTTTGTTGCAGGTCTTAAATAACATACAAACTATTCAATAAAACTTGTTTCTAGTTAAATTTTGAATTAAAAATTTAAATTAATTAAAAGAAGTACATAGTTTCTTTGATTAATTACTGCTGCCTTCTATTTAAGAAGATATGCGATTGGCACTTTGGCCATATTGTGATAACGTTTTAGTATAAATGTCCTTGTTTGTTTTTCTGAGTGTACGTTAACATATGTGCTTAAAGCCTTAAGTGGGGCATCATTTGTAATCGATCCTACGGCCTTACCGTCCTTCTTTTTTAAGAACTGCCCAAGTGCACGCACCGCAATGCGCAGACGGAGTCAAAGGTCAGCACAACAGCTTGAACATGATGTAAAATCAACGATCGATACACATCTGAGTACATGACAACGCACTGCACACAAGTTGCCCTGTGCCTGCAGTAGGTAGTTCCGCTTCCAAGTGAAGTATGCGAATTGTATGCGACATTGAGGCGACTACAGTTGTTGTTGTTGTTGTTGTGGTTGTAGTTGCAGTTGTTGTTATCTTACAGACGAGGGCTGCTGCCAAATCGGAAATATTTGTGTGTCGCCAATATGAGAATGTTGCCGGTTGGTACGCCGCTTAGCCCGATATCAACGCCAATCGCTGGCAATGGAGAGGAACAGCTATATGGCAAACACGACCGAACGGTTCGACGAAGGTTCGCATGCCCAGCATGTGGTGGGTTTTGAGCCAAGCAGCGATAGAGAGACTGATAACCGGCGACAGAGATCTGCTGCTGCTGCTGCTGGCCGTTGTTGCGGTCGTTGTGCCTACTGACAGGTCTGCTGCAGCGAGGAAGCGCGCTCGTAACGTGCAGTTCGCAGAAGTCATTTAGCAAAACGTTTTACAACCTTTTGGCCGAGTCTGACAATATTAAATTACAGTTCTCGAATGCAGAAATGCACAAGTCGCTTTGGAAGGTCGAAAGTTGCTGCCGAGCGATCAATTACCAGTTGGAGTTGACGTTGGAGCTGGCCATCCCCGTACCCATGCCCGTACCCGTACCCGTACCCGTACCCGAACCCGGTCCCGATTCCAATTCCAATTCTGATTCTGTTTCTGATTCCTCAATGAATCGTAAGGGTCGCAGTCGAGGCCGAACCGGTTTCAATTTTTACAACTTACAACAATAATCGCATTCAACTATCAAACGTGCACCAGCAGCATGTACAGCAACAACATCCAGAGTATCCGCATCCGCATCCACACCACCGAGTCCCCACAATCTGGGAGCGTGTGTGGAGTGCGTGCTGCATATGGACATGGGACACGGACATGCGAGTGAAGCGCATTCGGTGCAACATCCCATAAATTGTTGCGTTTGCTACTACTTACATAGGACCGGCAACGGCACCAGCAACGCTGGCCCCTCGTCCAGCAACCCAGCTAACCCAGCTACCCAGATTTTTGCGTGTGATGCAAAATATTAACAACATGAACAGTCGACATGTGTGCAACTACGTTGCGCGTTTATTATTACCGGTAGTGCTACAACCACAACATTAACCAGCATCCATTACTGCGATACAGTATTTAGACCAGAACCAACATGGATTCGGCCAAAGCGATTGTAAGTGATATATGTACGAGTGTATGTGTGTGTGTGTGTGTGAGTATGCATCAGGAAGTGATTCATCATAATTCAAATATGAGCGAAATCGTATATTACCTATTTCGATTCTTTATTTACCTATTTATTTCTTATAAATTTCACAATTCAACTTTTCACTTTGCTCTTTAAATTTGGTCAGCTTTACAAGCAACATTCTTTAAATATCATTAAATTACAATTTTAAAACTCTTTAAATTTAATTCGGTTAAATTTATGCCGATTTCTCACTTTTATTGAGTAAAACTGCTAAACTTGTATTTTATTTTGGCAGCATCAATTGCATTGCAATTCGGCAACTTTCAATTCTATGCGCATTGTAAATATTTGTAATGTGGAACACAAACTCTGCCAGGCAAATTAAATATTTAATCTAGGAAAATTGAAATTAAATATGAGAAAATATAACAATGACAGGCAGAGGAATTTAAATATCTGAACAAATTAAACAATTGATCTATGAAACAAAATTGAAATTAAATTATTTACAATGAGCATAAAAATGACAGGCGGTGGTAATTAAATATTTGAAAAAAAAAAATAATAATAATAATTAGATTACAATACTTTTGAGATATACTATGATGACAAGTGCTATAGGGTAGCATTTAGCCTTCAACCGTCATATATTAGCCATATTTTTGGTATCCCCACCGAGAGATCGATCGCATTGGTGACATTGGCTGGCGCATCGGGCTGTGTCGCTTCACGCATTGCGGAGTGCGATTTCGCAGCTACCAGCTGTGCGAGGAAGCGAGCAAATTAATTAATTCATATTAAACTGGCTTGTATGCAGCTGATTCCCATTGTTAACTAAATACTGGGGCGCTGTCTGCGCTTCACGCCAACGTCAATGGATGTCCCACCGAACATTACCCGACACCGACAATTGGCCGACACGTCGCGACGCTGCGGCAGCAACAGCAACAGCAACAGCATCAGCATCAGCATCGGCAACAGCATCAGCATCAGCAGTCGCTGTGTTGCAATGCGATTTGCCACGGAGGCGGCTCCGGCTACGGGTTTCGGGTGCAGCCCTGCGGTGCGCCTGTGGTCTGTCGCCTGATGCGCCGCGATGCGAATGATGCGCGTAATGACGGGTCGAGTTAATTAATTGCTGCTTCGATTTAAAAATAAACGCACGTTTACGCAGCGCATTCCTGTCTGTACTCATTGGAACGAGCCGCGACCGAAGAATGAATGGAATCAGAATCCGAATCAGAATCCGAATCAGCATCTGAATCAGTATCTGAATTGGAAACCGATTGGAAATCGACAACATCGACGACTTTGACTTTCAAAATAGAATGTGCTTGGCCTAAAACCCGTCTAGCGGGCAGCAATCCCTCAGGAGATGAAGTTGACAGTTATTGCGCTTATAAAGTTGTACAACTGCGACGAGGATGTGGCATGGATGTGCTTGTGGCGCCTGAAGCTGCTGCCTGTTGTTATGTGAAAGTTGTAAGTGTGGCTCCTGCTGCTTGTTTGCTTGGCTTTGGTTATTGTTATTGTTGTTGTTGTTGTTGTTGCTGTTGTTCGTTGTTCGCTGGCGTTGCCATGACTGCTAATTTGTTGTTTGTTGTAGGCAGCCATTCAAACATTCTCGTAGACACCCTCTCTCTACGTGTGTGTGTGTGTGTGTATAAAAGTGCAAAATTTACTGTTAACGAACATTTTCAACTTTGCCAAAAAGCCAAACAACAACGGCAGCAACACAAAAACTTTCCACAACACTTACAGCAACAACAGCAACAATGAGCACGGCCGTAGCATGGGTAAATGTATTTAGTACATTTTGCTACGGCCTGAGCCAAAGCGCAGTCCCTGGCCCCCAGCTCCAGACGTCACCTTGCCATTAGGGCAGCAACCCCCGAGCAACAACACGACGACACTTCGACATTTTGAAAGTTGACAAATCAGTGCATGTACGTTCTCTGGGCGACTCCTGCTCCTGCTCCTGCTCCTGTGCCACATCCTTGGGGTTGTTTCGTGTCGAATATGTGTGCGAGTGCGTTGGCGTAATGCTCAATTGGGTGGGGCAGCAGGGGCAGACCGGGGAGGGGGGAAGTTGCCCTCGTTGGTGGAAGCGAGTGGTCCGATTTGTAGTTGCCTTTTTTGTTACATTTTGCAGGCAAGCTGCCAGCGGCAAAAGTTTTTGTAGTAGCTGCTCCCACAGGACATGGTTGAGGATATGGATATGCCGCAGCCACATTTGTGCGTCTTTGCTGTCTGTTGTTGCCTCGGGTAAGATTATTGTCGAGTGCGAAATTTCATGCCTGCATTGTTGTTGACGTTGACATCGACGTTCTTGTTGTTGTTGTTTGATGATGTTGTGCCACTTACGTAGAGTATGAAAAAGTCAATATATACTCTAGTTGTGGCAGACCCACTCCAGCTACAGCTGGACTCGAGCATAGAGTCCGGTTTGTTGTTGTTGTTTTTACTGGTCTTCCGAACATCAAGTGCTTAACACCCAGTCTGCTGGGCTGTCCAAAAATGTATCTATGATTGCCATTGTCTAATTGGGCGGCAGCTGAATATCGCGACTGTGTCCAGGATGCAACATATGCGCTGACGTCAATGTCAAACTTAAGGATAAACGGAACTGAGAGATAAACTGACGGCTGGCAGCGGCTTGACTAGAATGGAGATGGGGAGGGGGTTGAGGTTGAGGGCGGATCACAGGCGGACAGGCTGTCACTTGCGTGTTGACAAATTTATTAATAAGGTACGAAAAGCAGCAGTCGACGCCCTCAACGACACCGGGCGCGGCCTGGCCTATTTGTTGGCAGGCGGCGCTCTTCAAATGTTTCTTTGCCATTTGAAATGACAGCAGGGCCGCGCCGTTGCACCATCAGCCATCAGCCAGCGCCGTAAGCAGCGCCAGAGTCGGAGTCACATCCACCTTCAGCCACATCAGCCATCATCCACCATTTAGCATGCGTCGGGGCACCGAAGACAACGAAATATATATTCCCGTGCTGCGGCAAAATGACAGCCGCTTGACAGCTCGTGTCAAAGTAATGAATCCACCGCACAGAGCCGACACTTTTACAACTCCGGCCCGAATGATATGTAGATGCTAAGAAAAATTGCTCCAGTTTAGCGCCGGCGGCTCTGAAAAATGCCGCATTGACTAATTACGATCGCCGGATGATTTATGCAGCTGCGCGCCGGAAAATTCGAAAACTGTTTTGCCTTTTAAACGCTTCAATCAATATAAACACACTTATACACAATAACTAAATATGTGTGTGCACACTCTCGCTCTGTACTTCACAGACACATATGCGAGCTGAGTATCTATACAGCATTCGCAGGAATCTGCTGCGTCAGCGAAGCGTAGGCGACTTTGGACGCATTGAGAGCGACAGTGCTTAATCACCAATCGATAAATTTCAAATGCGACGAAATTTTCATTTTAATTTTTTTGTATTTTTTGGTTTTTTTTTTTTTTAATAAGTATCTACAATAACTATACGAAACCGGCAACAAAACAAAACCAAATTTATGCAAAACCGCAGCTACTGGCGGCAGGCCGGTTTTTGTCTGGCTGGCAGCTGCCTCTAAGCTTCTTCAAATGCAAATCAATATACTTATGCACATACATGCACACACACACACACATACACATGTATATATACATGTATATATTATACACGACTTCAGTAAGTAGTACGACGATCGATTTTTTTCACTCGGTCAGTCATTAGTGGCGGCAGCTCAAATATACACATAAATACATACGTATTTAATGTATGTGATTTGTAAATTATGAATATTGTCTTACTTTTCTGATACAAGTATTATCAGTATACAAACTGATGCCTGAACTGGTTCAAATAAAGGCGATTTTTTTTTTATTTATTTCTCTCAAAAAAACATTAAATTTTGTAAAGCTCAGCCCATTTGTGTTTCTTTGATTTGAGGATCAGTGAAGTACTTTTTATGCATATTTGCATTTTTTAACACAAATTAATATGCTTCGAAAATATTTGACAGCCAATTCTCATGCTCATTTTTGTTAAATAAAGATATGAAAAATGTTTATATTTTAATTTTAGATTTGCCATATATATACAGAAATATTTATATATGTATTTATTTAATTTTTGGCATTTTTGTTGTCCAAAGCGAATTTTTCACATTCAGTATTCTTGTTGAAACATATAAATTTACTGCCCAAAGCAAGCAAATTTCTTTATATAATTAACACAAATATTTATTTTGTGATAAAGCTATTCTCGGTGCCATTAAATCTTTGAGGAATCGCTTACAAATAAATATTATCAATTGTGCGAGTCAGTTTAAGAGATACCCTGTATCTAATTCAGAATTGTCGAATTGGTTTTCTGCATTGGTCTTAAGCAACTCCTCTTCTTCTTTTTCTTTTCCAGGTTTATACCTTAGGAAATTTTCCCTTGTTTTTTATTTTTTAAATATAATCGTTCTGAAAACAGGGTCCAAAGATAACATTAAAATTGTTATACTTTATACAGGCAGAGAAAAAACCGAACATTTTTCAGGAAAAGTTGTTTTCAATCCAAAAATTTCTATATACAACACTTTAATAAAGAATTTGATTTAAAACAGTTCATGTCTCAGAACGTTTTTTGTTTTGTTTTATTGCTACAAATTGTTGTAATAAATATGTTATTTATTACATTTGAAATATTTGAATTTTTTTCATATTACATTTGGAAATCAAAAATGGTTTGAATTCGAACCTTTTTTCCATACGATTAGGTACAGGATTTTTCTCTAAGTGTGTTGAGATTGACAAGTTCTTACAGGCAGATAACTGATATACCTCTAAGACCGGATATGTTTCCCTCTTTATGGGTACAGGGTATATAAATATCATTTTTTCATACGTGAATCGCCCCCGAGAAACAGTTTATCATCACATATAACATATAATTTTTCGGATTATATTGCTTATTGAGTCCGACTCAAAAGACGATCGACTAATTGAGTGTCTTCGTAAGCATATGTCAAGTTACGAGCTAATAGCCATAGACTATGATTATTTGAAATTCGAGCGAACTCTGAAACCACACACACAAGATCCGGTCAAGGCACGGCCAGAGTCGCAGTGGGGGTCCTGACCCCGACCCGCACCTCCCACCCCTACCCCTGGCTGGTGACCCTCGCGCACGGCATGTGGTCCGGGAAGTCAAACCAAATAGAATTGTTTGCAAACAAAAGCAAATTACACGCTGCTATTAGAAATAATTCGGCGAACAATGGACGCGCCGTGAAGCGCCGGACATGCTGTAACAGAGAGAACGAGAACGAGAATGAGATCGAGAACGGGAACGAAAACGAGAATGAGAACGAGAATGTCCCGATGCCGATGCCTATACCGATGGACCATTGTACTGGCTTGGCCAGTGACAGCACCGGGCTGGGCATAAAGCGAGCCCAGCTCTGTGGCCGCACAATAATGCGGCCTGAAATATCACCCTGGCTGGTCAGTCCCAAAAGGTCAGGCATGCCATAAGCATAGGCTGGCAAAAAGGCAATCGGTCTAGGGTCCACACTGAGCTCCAAGTCTTGACAAATCTGTGCCTAGAATGCCAATAACCCAGAGGCCAAAGCGAAAGACAAACTCGGCTGCAGACCAAACACATGTTCGGAAGCTGGCACCAAAGCTGGAGCCAAAGCTGGTTCCGTGGCCCTGGCACACGATCAAATGACGACGACGGTGGTCCCCGCTCGGACGTTGGACAAATTCACAAATTTATTGCACCATTGTTAAGACGCATGACTTATGAACAGGCTGTTTTTATTTGGCCAGAGCCGAGAGCCGAGAGCCTGAGATGAGTTTGAGTTGGAGTTGGAGTTTTGAGTTTTGCATGTGTACTTACCGGATTAGCGTAGAATGGCGGCTGATCGGCCGCGATGCCCGACAGGTAGGCGGACATGCCCTCTGGATAGACGCCGAGCGGTACGCCGCCGGGTCCAGCGACGAGGCCGCCGGCCGCCGCTAAACGCTGATAGTTTAGCATATCGTATTGGCAGGAGCATATGGTCTGGCCGCTAACCGGATCCGTGTAGATGGTGCGGCCGGTGTCACAGCAGCGGTTCGGATTCGGATTGCCCGGCGTGCCCGGCGCCGGCGGTCCGCCCGGCGGCGGTCCAACGCCAACCGATGGCAGCGCTGAGGGTCCGGCGCCGGCGCTGCTACCGGAGGAAGTTGCGCCATATGGCGTAACAGCGGCTGAGCACGGTGAGCCGGAGCGAGCGCCCGGCGGCACTGTTGAGGTTACCATGCCGCTGTGGGCAGAGCCGGCTGGGCCGGGTACGGTCAGGGGCAGTGGCACACCCGTTGGCAGGCCGGCGGCAGCGGCGGCTACGGCGGCGGTTAGCGTCGGCCCCGGGCCGGAGCCGGCACCAATGCCGTGGCCGGAGCCGGTGCCCGTTGATGGATTCGCTAGCGTTGGCAAAGGCGGCAACGTCGATGTTGGCTGTGGATGCGGCGTCTGTGCAGCGTTCGAAGTGGGCGTGGTAGGCGATGAGGCAGCAAGGCGAGTTGAAACGGCATTCTGCAAAGACAACAAAAGCACGATTAGGGTAACAAATCTGTTGCTGCGAGCGCCCTACTCCCTACTGGGCAGACATCGATTTGAAGTTTATTTTTTCCTATTTCGATTTATTTTTAAATGCCTGCGCATTTGCTTCTCCCTCACTTAAAATTCATTTGTGGATCTCACTCAAACATTTTTTAACTTAATTCTTTTTTTTTTTTACGTAAGAAGAATTCCCAACACTTTTTATTGCTATAAAAGTGGCGCAAAGAAAGCCAGCAATTATTACCAGCAGCAGCTGAAAGAGGATCAAGTAAATTAAATCTATCTGCAGGCTTTTGATGTGCGCAGAAATTGTATCTTTAATCCTGAAACCTCCTCTTTAAATTTAAAAATACAAATATCAGATGGATATTCAAACCGATTTTCATTGAAATTATATATTTTTTAGTATTTTTAATCCTGAAACATTGTAAAATTTCATGAAAAAATTTCAGATAAATATAACAGATTTTACATTGAATTTATATTATTTTTTTACTCCATTATTACTCATACAAATACATAACAAATCCGCTGCTGCGACTGCCGAAAGGAACAATTATATGTATACCGTCTAAGATTTGAAGAAAAAATTTCAGATAAATATTCAAACAGATTTTACATTGAATTTATATTATTTGTTAACTGCTTACATTATTTTTTATAAATACATAACAAATCAGTTGCTGCGAGTGCATAAAATATCTTATATATCTATCTGTAGGCTTGTATCTTTAAATCTTAAAACCTTCTCCTTAAATCTTATGAACAATTTTCAGATAAATATTCAAACAGATTTTCATTAAAATTATATTATTTTCTAACTGCTTATATTATTCAAACAAAGTGTGCCCTACTCCCTATTCCCTGCTCCCTGCTGGCTCTACTCTTCCCACTCTCTACAGTCTATCGCCTACTGTACCTGGTTGGCAGCTACCAGCTAGCGGCAAAACTTAATTAAAATCGTTGCCCCCCCTTATCAACGCGATAAGCGCGTCTCTTATGTACACACACACACACACACGCACACACACACACACATACACTGGCCTGTACAGCTCGTGGCTGACTGTGCACGTCGCCGGATCGGACCCTAGAAGAGTCCAATAGACATCTTCGACTGGGTCCTAGGTGATCATCAAAGTGGGGCCGCCATTAACAACAAATCATGTTTTCGATTGACAACATTGATTTAAATTACACAGCCGATTGCTGGCAGCGCAGCAGAGAACTGCAGCAACGACAACTGCAACTTTGATTGTGTGTGTGTGTGTGTGTGTGTGTGTGTGATGGGACCGGGCTTTGTGCATCTTGGTCCGTGCCCATGTTCTTTTTTTTGTTTTTGTTTTGTGTGCACATAAGCCTATCGCGCACTTTTGTCAACACTTTTAGTCAAGCAACAGCAACAGCAACAGCAACAACTGCAGCAACAACGAGAACAACAACAGCAACAACAAGAACAACAAGAACAACAACAGAACGCATTCGCACATGCGGCCTGCAGACACAAACAAGTTTCAGTTTTATTTATTATCGTCTCTTTGGTTGCTTTCGTAAACTTTTCTCGATTTTGGTTTGGTTTTGCTTTAGCTTCGAGCGCTTGTCGCTTGTTCGTTGTTCGGTTGTTGTTGGTTGTTGTTGGTTGTTCGTTGTCGTTTGTTGGTTGTCGGCTCTTCCACGTTTTACAAATGATCCAAGGCTCAAGATTGGATTTTTATCGCCGGCCAAACAGTGAGTGATACCACAAATAGCCATAGATAGACGGATGCACGGATGACAAACTCCCCCCCTACCCCCCTGGCTCCCCAGCCCCTCACCTACTGCTGACAGCTCAAGTGGCCATACGCGATTAAAAATTAATTCTCCGACCCATATGGGCGTCCGCATTGGGCTGGAGCAGCGGGTTGGGTTATCAGTTGGCGCCTTTGAAACAGCCGCCGCTGATGTTTATCGGCCTGGTCGGCCATGTCTTGTGCGTTAATGTACGAATATAACCGACACATGTACATACATATACATATGTATGTGTATATATACATATATATGTATCTGCCTCTAGCTGAACATCCAAAATGGAAAATGCTATCGAATCTGCTGGCAAAGAACGAGTATTGGAATAAACAAATGGTTGTTGTAGTCAACAACTTGAGAATTATTCGAAAGTGTTGAATATCCATACACTCACTGTGTGCGAGTGTGTGTGTGTGTGTGTGTGCGAGTGTGTTTGTTGGCTATGTGTGACAGAGGAATTTTTATCTAAACAGCGATTTGCATTTTTCGCTGCGACTTCAATTCGGATTTTGGTTTCGGTTTCAGTTTCGGATTCAGATTCGGTTTCGGTTTCAGTTTTCTTTGTTGTTCTACAAGTTGCATTTCACATTATTTGTTTTTGTTTTGTTTATCGCAAGCATTTTATGGGCTCTTTTCATAGCGCTTGTTGCCGTTACTTATTTGTAATTAATGTGCCAATGTGTGTGTGTGTGTGTGTATCTGTGTTTGTATTTTGTATCTGTGTGTTGGCGCTGAAGTGTCAAGTATAAGTTGAATTGATTACATTTGACCAAAGAGGCAACATTAACTTGCCATATTTGCCACTATGTAGATCGGATTACCAGCGAGCATGTATGGCTCTTTGATTTTAAATACACACACACACATGTGTTCCAACAAATGTGCATATAGTACATATGAGAAACGTTAACAGTTACAGTTACAGGCAACAGCAGCCGCAAAGTATTAGCCACTTTAGAAATAGTTTGTGTGTAGTTAGGCACCAGTGGGGGGCAGTGAGTGAGTGGGGGGAGGGGGTGTGAAAGGGGGCACGGTTCGTTCTCATTTGGCATCATGTTCGGACACATGTCCGCTACCGCTATCTGGTATGAGGCAGGCAATACACAGCGAAATCCGCTGGCACGCTGTACCAATGTAGCACAAATGTATGGCTGACATTTGGGGATTCAAAGTGGATTTGGCAGACATCGATTTGAAATTTCTTTTGTTTCGATTTATTTTTAAATGCCTGCACATTTGCCTCTCGCTCACACGCTTTTTTGTCGCTCTGCGTTCTGCCTCTCTGTCAAGTCCAATCGCTGCAACTAACACCTTGTCGAACAAGTTAAAATTAATTTGTGAATCTCACTTGGATATTTTTTAACTTTATTATTTTTATTTATATTTTTTGTTTTGTTTTTGATTTTCATGTGTAACAAGAAATCACAACTTTTCGTATTGAGATAAAAGTGGCGCAAAAGAAAGTCTGCAATTATTAATAGCAGCAGCAGAAAGAGGATCAAGTTTATTGTATCTATCTGCAGGCTTTTGCTTTGAGTGAAAATTCTTTCTTTAATCCTTAAATCTTCCTTTTGATTTTTATGAAAAAATATCATATGGATATTTATACAGATTTTCATTGAATTTATTTTATGTTTTATCTGCTTTTGTTATTCATCAATATTTAAAGGTTAATCGTTCTGTATCTGTATATATACATATGTATATTTATATCTTTCTTATAAAATGCCAGATGATAATTTATACTGATTTTCTATGAGATATTAGCAGGTATTGCTTGCTTAGAATATTTATTATCCGACACCTAATGCATAGAAACTAAATCTTTAATAGTTGTACCTATTACTATACACATATATTATGAATTAACTTAAGATAATTATATTGATTTATCTTTGATGGGACTTTAGCGTGTACCGGCAAATTGTTGTCTATACACAGACGGCAAAAAACTGAGATATTAAACTTTAATCAAGTAAGCCCGGTGTCAAAATTTTTAGTCAGGCCGGCTTTTTTTGATTCAAGTATAAAATACGCATTTTAAGTATGACTTTTTAAGTGCGAAAAAACTTGGCTAAAATATTTTGTTGTGGTTTGTTTTAATTTAAAGAAAGCAACTGTTGTGAATAAAATTAAAGGGACTCTCAAGCTGAGAATTATATAATCTGATAATTGAATTGATTTCTCATTCACACCTCGAAATGTAATTATATATAAAAATTATGAATGTTTATTTAAATATAGGATATTTCGATTTTTATACCATGAACAACAAGGACCCTATGGGCGTAGTCTTGTCTTCGGTGAAGTTCCTAATAGGCGATGCTATTTTCAAAATAGTTAGGCTGATAGTTTATAACAGTATCCCTTGCTGATAATAATTGTAATAAATTGTAATAATTAAACCTAGATTATTGCCTCATTTAATATTTTAAATACAAGTTAATAGTGATTGCCGGTTCCCATTTTTATAATTCTATTTCTTTGGCTTAAACTGCATATATTTAGCTAACTAACATGCTTATCTGTCTATATCTGACATATTGCTATCTCTGCTTATTATTATATAGTATTTAAGCAGTTAACAGCCTATTGGACTCTTGGCTATCGTGTTGTTATATTTAGATACTTACCATTACTAAACAGACACCGGTTTCATTACTGTGCACTGTCATTTAATTTGGATTTGCTTTTCAACTCGAACTAATAATTATACTCAAAACGCACGGCACGAATTGAACAAAACAAAGAAACTCGCACAGATTCCAATTCGTTCGAATTGGATCAAAATTTGCTGCTGCAACTTGTGCATTAACTGAACTTCTTCCTTTTGCGTTTTGCGGGCCTCCAAATGATGTTATTTGAATTTTCGCAGCTTTAACTCTTTATTTCCTTGTTGTTGTTGTTGTATATTAATATTATTATTTGATTTTGAACATAAACACGCGTTAGGGCCGAAAGCGTGTGTATGTGTGTGTGTGTGTGTGTGTGTGTGCACTACTTGAATTTAGAACTTGCGCGAAACTCACACACTTTTCTCATGATGCGCATTAGCCGACGGTCAAACGCTTGATCGGTTAAAACAATCCAAGAGTCGGAACAGTTTGCGATAGCTGGATTTAAAAAACTGCGAACGACGGCGCTGGAAAATTCTTAGCGCCTGCTGCTTGTTGTTTATGCTTATGCCAGGTTACATTGGTCGCGGCTTACGGTGCCAACAAAGACGAAGTAGACAAAGTCGCAGGCGAAAGACGGTTGCCGTAGTCGGAATCGTTGTCGGAGTCGGTATCGAAGACGGAGTCGGAGTCAGAGGCGAAGGCGAGCCAATGCTAGGCGAACGCAGAGACGTACGGTAAAAACACACACTGAATGAAATCGAGGCGAGCGGCACGACAGGCACTAGCGCTGCTGGCACTGGCACTGGCGCTGGCACTGGCACTGACAGAGGCACTGACAGAGGCAGAGGCACAGGCACGAACGTACGAACTAACGAACGAACGATACGAACAATCTGCGTAACAGCCAAAAGTAGACTAACATGAGTTTCTTGAGCAACTACAAAGTGTACGACAAATGGGAATTACACGACAACCGACAATCGAAAACAGCGAAAACAGCAACAACAACAGCAACGGCAGCAGCAGCAGCAGCAGCAGCAACAAATACAGGGCAATGAGCGGCAGTCGCACACAGATACGCGCCGAGCCGCACACAGATACTGCTTAGTGCGGTTGTGTGTGTGAGAGAGCGCCGCGCGACTTTGGCCAAAACTCGTTTCTCCCCTAATTTGTTTGGCTGTGTGCGTGTGTTGCGCTCTCTCTGTCTCTCTGGGTGTGCGCGTGTGTGTGTGTGTGTGTGTGTGTGTGTGTGTTGATTTTGTATCTGTAGCTGAGCCCCCAGCAAAAGCAGAAAAAGTATCAACAACAACAACAACAACAACAACAGGAAGAGCAACGACAACAACAACTACGAACAGCGACCGTAACAACGGCAATAATGATTATCATTAAAAGTGGGCTGGCTGTTTGTCACGCGGCCATTGGTGCGAGCGAGACGGCTGTGCTGGCAACGAGAACCGGTTGCGTCACGTTGGCAACCGGGGGTGCGCGGGGGGGACAGAGCGACAGCAACTGCGGCTGCAGCGATAGCAAACGGCAAAACGGCCACAGCTACAACTACAACGACAAACAGCGGCACGAAAAAGTATCTGAAAAGCTGCTGTCGCTGCTGCTGCGACCATAAATAAAGTATCTGGCTAATGCTGGTGCGCGCGAGCGAGACAGCCTATGCGGAGTGCCCACGAATCGCATTTGCTCAGCACGTTGTTGCTTGTTGGTTGTTGCCTGTTGGCTGTTGGCTGTTGTCGGCATCGTGTGCGACTCCGAGTGCCGCTTTCGTTGCCGCTGCCGTTGCCGTTGCTGCCGTTGCCGTTTGCTGCTGTTGCCGCGTGTTAAGTGCGAGCGAGCCAGCAGAACATGAAAAAATTAACTTAACAACTAGAAAAATGGCTGTTATTGCGTGTTGTTGTAAATGCCGATGTATGTATTTGTACGCACTGTTGTTGCCTTTGTCGTTATTGTTGTTGCTGCCGTTGCTGTTGCTGCTGTTGCCGCTGCTGCTGCTGCTACTTGCTGCTGCTGTTGCTGCTGCTGCTGCTGCCGAGCTACAATCGTCGCTGGCAAGTTAGGGGGCTTGCAACTGAATGTACGCTACGTTGTACAAGTATTTGTTGCCATAAACAACACGAGCAACGAGAAAGCGAACCGCTCGAACCGTAATGGAAATAAGAAAAACTTGATGAACATGAACAAAACTCGTAAAAGGGGTGGGCCAACGTTTCAGCTTCTGCTGCCGCTGCTGCTGTTGCCTCTGCCTTTGCCTCTGCTGCTGCTGCTGCTGCTGCTACTTCAGCTTCAGCTTCTGCTTTAGCTTCAGATTCAGCTTCAGTTTCAGTAAGGTTTTTATCATGCTCTGCTGCCACCTCGGCCGCCTCTGCTGACCGTGGCTATGGCTGTTGCTGGATTGGCGGCATCTTCCGCGCTGCTGCCGCTGGCGCCGACTGTGCCACCGATACCGATACCGACACCGACACCGCGACTGCCACTGCCACTGCCACTGCCACTGGCACTGGCACCGCAGCTGCTATTGCATGCGCGCTTACATTTTATTACGGGGATATATTTTTTTTTGTTTTTTTTTTTGCCTCCCTTTTCGGTTGGGGGTTTCTTTAACTTTTTCTAATTAATTGAAACGCCACTCGTGAGGAGTGACGGCGCCGACGGCTGTCCGCGACAACGTGAGCGAGAGAGCGAGCGAGCGAGCGAGCGTGCAAGCTGGTGCAAGTGGGATGGCGAATGTGGAGCGAGTGAGAGAGCGCTGTCGAATCGTTTTTGTAGCTACATTTAAACAAAGATACATATTTATACGCACACAAACACACACACATAGATCACATGTACATGTGTACGAATGTATCAACATATGTATGCCATTTGAATGGGAAACGTTTGCCGCTGCAGCCAAATTTCATTTTAAGCTTTATATTGCCACTCCATCTCCCACCCAGCCCCTCGCACACTCCTCTTTTCTGCTCCAGCTGCTGCGTGCGGGTGTCGCACACGCCGAAAACAAATTCTTACAGCATTTAAATGAAGTTACTTTGTTGTACTCATGTAAGTGAGTTGGTTTTGCGACAGCCTCTCTGATACGTTTATCCCCGTCCCGGCTCCACTCATTGCCGCTCTTGCTGTCTCTGTCTCTGTCTGTGCGCTGTTAACGCATCCACGAATCCTCTGTGGGCCAGCAGCCATTTGGCAGCTGCTAGATGATGTGAACAGAAGTAAATCGCGTTGATGATAATGTTTCTTCTTCATTGAACAACACATCACCTTTTAAGAACTTTGGGTGTGTTGACCACATACAATGTTTCTACACATTTAAATATAAGTCCAATCCTTCAGATTAAATCTGAAAAAGAAGCTCAATTTGACATCTAGCTATGATTATTGCAGGCATTTTTTTTATTATTTATTAAATATATGTCAGTTATATACTACAATAGTTGTTCATTAGAAAAATCTATTTGATCGGGAAACGGTGTTTTATTAAAAAAGGATTATCATTAAAAAATATTTATGGTATATTATAAATATCATAAATATAAATATTATTAAAAAAAAAAAAAAATATAGGAAAAATAATAAACTTTAAAACAGTTTTTATCGCAATTTTTTTTTTGGGTTTCATTTTTGTTATTCCTTTTATGATTATTATTAAAATAAATGGTATGAAATATAGTACTTAAAAATTATCATGCCTATCTTTTAAATAACACCTGCCATAACAACATAGCATTTACACACATTAACTGTAGATTTGAGCCCGAAGTTTAACATTTTTGTTTAGTTTGAAAACACTAAAAAAAAATACCACATTTTTTTTAAATAAGTTTTTTCTCTTTGTTACTTAATTCATTAGGTTGTACAAAATTTGAAATATTCTGCCTTGTAACATATGTTTACTTAAATATTTTCCAAACAGTTTTGAAAATAGCCAAAGAAACTTAAAAAAAATTTTTTTTGATTGATTTGAGAACATATATAAATTTAATAAAAAATATAATTTATATAAAAATAAGAAAATTTGTAGACATGGAATATTTCCTAATTCACATTTATTTCTAATATTGAACACACATTAATTTTCTAAAGCAATTTTAAATTTTTTTGTCTTGTCACACATGTTTACTTTGCTATTTTATTATTAGTTTTTAAAATCGAAAAATAAATTAAAAATTTTTTTCTTCAAACTGATTTGAAAACAGAAATATGTCTTATTAAAAAGTAATATTTATTAGTTACCAAAAAATTAAGCAAAACGATATCATGAAATTTTTCTCAATTCACATATAATTTGTAATAATGATCGCACATAATTCTCCTAAAGAAAAAACCACCCAAAATTTATGAAAGACTTTTTTAAAGTTCTCTAATTTTCTGACTTTGTTGAGCTCATTCTCTGCAAAAAATGCAACTGATTGAAGTCAAGAATAATGCGAAATAAATATACAAAATGTCTGTTAAAGTGATCTTCGAATAAATCTTTAGGCGCTCAGCTCGCAGATGCCAAAATCTGTGGCAAGTCGAACTGCCAGGCGGCCATATCCGTTGCCATATTTTGCATATTCTTTGGCAGTAATTGGCCTGCGGGCAACAAATTCAGATCACGTTAAGTCATTGGCGAGGGCACAATATGCCGTCGCGGTTGCCACAGGAGCCGAGGCAGCAGCAGCAGCAGCGGCAACGGCAACGGCAGTCACAGCCGCAGCAACAGCCACAGCTTCCACCACAGCGACATTGCTAGCGCTTGGTGTGCCGTGCGGGGCGGGGCGGGGGCGGCGGTGCGACGGATGGCGGCATCTCTTGAGTGCAGGAGGCGGGCGCTCAATGGCGCTATGGGGCCGTCGCCTGGTTTGTTACAGCGGCCCAGAGCAGGGGGCAAGCAACAGAAAGAGAAAGCTTGCAACGAAAGCAAACTGAAGTTGGCGGCAGCAAAAGCGGGAGGGCTAGATAATGCCAGGGCCGTTGCCTGCCACCCGCGGGTCGGGCAGAGACACAGCAACATCAGTATCAGCGTCAGCGTCAGTCGTTAGTCGCAGTCGCCGTCGCAGTCGGTCGAAAATCCAGGAACAACGTCAGTCTTTGTTTAACGATTTTTATATTTCGAACACGAGATACATTTGTATCTTTTGTATTTTTCTTGTTGCCACAACTGCACCGTGCGTATCTGTATATGTATCTGTTACTGTTGCTGTTGTTGCTGTAGTTGTACTCGTATTGGTGGCAGCTTACGCCTGCCTCGCCTCGCCTCGCATCGTTTCGTTTCGTTTCGCCTCGATGTTATTGTTGTTCTTGTTCGTGTTCTGTCGTAGATAGCAGCAGCAACAGCAACAGCAGCAGCAGCCGCAGCAGCGACAATCGTTGTTGGCAATTCCCTTGCTCTTTCGCCCCTCCCCCTTCGACGCCCCAAAGCAGCGCCAAGTGCGTACATGTATGTGCTTGTGTGTTTGCACAAAGCCAATGATGATTGTGAGCTTCGGGCTCAATTTTCTTGCCACTTTATACAGTGTATCTTTTAGAAACACAACAGTACACACACACACACACACACACGCACGCACATGAAGTATACGAATGCGAGTGCGTCGACATGAATTTTAATCTAATAGATACAAATGAAAAGGTGTTTGTTTCGTGTGCGAACTTTGCCTTTGACTTCAGTTTCCAACGGGGATACGCAATCGCGGTCAGAGTCCCGATTTTTGTTGTTGTTGTTTTTTGTTTTTGTTGTATGTGTAGCTTCTGGCGTTTTGTAGGCCCAATGCGTGAATTTGTTGAAGAGTGTGTCTGTTTGGCTGCTTGTATTGATTCATTTCCCAATGTCTGTTCACTTAGTTTGCCACGTTTTTTATTGTTCCCTGCCGCCCTATTGACGCAGCCGCCCCCTGCTTTTGGGGGAGCCCTGTGGTTTAGTCCTGTACGTGCCAGCCTCTGGAGAGCGCTTGTGTGCGTGTGTGATTGTGTGTGCTAGTATTTATTCAAGACTTTTGATTGATTTTCTTGATAGGAGACACGGTTTTCCCTTTTCAGTTAAATAAACAGATATTCCGCACTGAAAGGACATGAATTAAATATTGATATGCCAAAGACAAATCCAGAGACAAAAATTGAAAATGGACATGATGACACTGACTGGAAAAGAAATACACGAATACGAGTGTATTCGAGGCGAGGAAAAGCCCAAACCGCAGAGAGCATTAGCGTTGAGCCGCTCAGACAGGTTCGAGATGCACTGGAGGAGGAGCAACAACATCTAGCTAAGTGATAACCGAGCTGCAATTCGTGATGTTGCTGGCGGGTCAACAACAGCAAAGAACAGCAACACAGCAACACAGCAAAAGCAACAGAAATGAACAGAAAGCAAGCAGCCAACCGAGGGCCCCAGCAAGTAGTCATTAATAAAGAACTAAGGTAAGAAACCCAGCCTGGTTAAGGTGTGTTCAACGTAGGCTGTGGCTGTGTATGTCGATGTATCTGTGCAGAGGTACATACTGGTACATAGCCGGGGTACTCGCGTACATGTGTGCGCCCCGGGGCTGGGTTTAATGCCGGGGTGTAACAAACAAACCAGATAGATGCTCATGGCCTATACACCCATCATCGGCATCGACATGCGATGAACACGAAACAAGTTGTACACAGATAATCATAAATAAACGAGACGCAAGCACCAAGAGAGCAGCATCAAAGGAGGCAAGACAAAAAGAGAAGCGAGCATCGTTGAAAACTCTAACGAATACGCCTGCCGTTGCCGTTGCCGTCGCCGTTGCCGTCGCCTCAGCCCCAAGCGACCGAAAGGGGGAGCGAGCAAGCACGACCACGTCGACGAGGACGAGGACACGGATGAGCACGAGCGCCAGGCCGTAGCTAGCGCCACTGTGATTGTTAATACCGAGCAGAGCTCGAGTCGTGCCACAACCACAGTCGCAGTCGCAGCCAAAAGCCACAAGGGGGCGGGCAGGCGGGCGGTGGCCAAACACATCCCTGCAGACAATCGTAGAAACACAGCGAGCCAGATAAAAAGATACTTTTGCCATGTAGCTGTAGCTGT
The DNA here is from genome assembly GCA_035041545.1 of Drosophila colorata. NCBI lineage: Eukaryota > Metazoa > Arthropoda > Insecta > Diptera > Drosophilidae > Drosophila > Drosophila colorata. Next base: position 1,254,435 of record JAWNLD010000222.1, read on the forward strand.
CGCTACACGCAGACACAGAGGCACAACCATCGCTCTCTGCGGTCTCGCTCGCACCGCCAACTAGCTGTAGCTATACAGAGCGAGAGAGCGATACATATAGAGAGAGAGAGAGAGAGAGAGGAAGGAAGAGAGCGCTGCCGTGCTGGGGCTGGGCGAAGATGCAGATGCCTGCCATGTCGGAGCTACTGCAACAGTTAACGTGAACAACAGTCAAGAGTCAGTCGGACTGCCACCGGGACTTCTGGCCAGGCCCAAATGCTCGCCGATGAATCCAGTTGACCTGTTTAATTAGACGCAGCGTTCATAGACGCAGCAACAAGGGCTAAGCTTAAAAGAATGGCCAATTATAACAAGTTGAGATTGTTTTTGTTTTGTTTGTTTTTTTGTTTTTAAGGGCCTAACATTAATTAAATTCAAGGCGAGCCCAAAAAAACTTTTCACCTCCCTTAATTTTCTTTGCTGTTTTTTGTTTCTCTTTTTCACTTCGTTGTTATCCACTTTGCTGTTGCTGCTCGTTCGCTGTGGTTGGGCGTACAAGTAATAAATTTAATCATAAACCAAAATAAGCGCGTTTAACCACGCTATCTTTTTACGTTAACCGCCCAATTCCACCCATTCCACCCATTCCACCCATTCCGCTCATTCCGCTCAATCCACGCGTTTTGTCCGTTCTCCCCTTTTCGCTCGTTTCCTTTCGAGGGGGTTTCGGAGTTGGATGGCATTTCAATAGATACACGATACCATATACAGATACACACACACACACACACGCACACACATGTGCATACGCATACATTAATACAGTGGAGGTCCAGTGGAAAACGACTAAACAAAGTGTAACTGATGTTTTTGTGTGTTTTTGCCACAGAGCGCCGACTGTTGCCGCATCCGAGTTGCCGCCACCTTCTCTGCCAGATTTCGGTGTTGCTAGTTCATTTTTATCGCGTTAAGTGAATATTGGACATGTGCACGACGCCCGACCGACCCCGCCCGCCCCACGCCCCCCATTCCAAACCCAACCCAGCCACCCTATTCTGGTTTTGGCCATGGTTTGGCCCGGCCATAAAACATTCTACATAGGTTGTTACCTTTGGCAACTTTCTTTTCGGCCTCCGTGTTTGTGGCTGTTTTTATCGTTTTTCGTTAGGTTTAAGTGTTTATCTTGGCTCTTTCATTCAATTTTCTTTTTTCGCTCTCGTATCTAACAGTTGTTCGTGTTGTTGCACTCGCTTCTACATGCACAGGGCGTGGCTTATGGTCAATGCAAAGAAGGCAAAACCTAACAGAAAAAAAATAAAAATGAAAAAACAAAAAGAAAAAACCTTCATAGGGGAAGCGCGCAGAGAGCGCGCACAAAACTTCTATGGTTCTCGGGCGCTTAGGGGGTTGCCACTGCCCCGGCCACAAACCTTGTCGCCATGCGAGTGAGAAAAGAGAGGATACACAGAGCGAGAGAGAGAGAGAGGGAGAGGGAGAGCTTGTGAGATAGAGAGAGGAAGCAAAAAAAGAAAAAAGAAATCATCGGCATCTATGAGCTTCTGGAGCGCCGCGAGGGTCGGAAACGAGGCAGAGCCGGGAAAATAAGTGGTTCCGTCGCCCTGTCGACCGATCCAATGTCCTTGTTTGTCCTTACACAAGCTGAACACATCATAATGAGACAACTTACAGTCGCGTCACGGCAACCCCAAACTACGAGCTGCGGCAGCTATTGAGGCAAAGTTAATTTGAATGAAATCAATTCCGAGACGAAACAGTTGCCAACTGATTCCAGTTTATTAATTTGTAATATTGCGAATGTCTGCATTAAAGTGTTGTCATCTATTGAAACTTGACCCCTGGTGCACCCAACAATGGCGAATTGCGAATACTTTTCATAAGCTACTCGAGCTACTCGCATATATCAATATAAAAACGAGTGCTCTACAAATATTTACAAAATTTAAGCATTCGTAAATTTGATTCTTTCCACTGCAATGAATAATTTGCGAAATATTGATTGTTTCAATTTGTTGTAGTTGTATTGTTGCCTTATTATATAACTAACAATAGATTTCTTTTGATTTTAAAGTTCTCAATCATTTTGTGCTACCTCTTTCAAGGTTGACAAAGGTTTGTTGAAACCAAATTTGTAAATAATTGATTAAGGAAACTTTTGTAAATGACATGACTTAGGGGTTTCCTTCAGCACAAGTTTGCTAAAGTTCTTAAGCACATATTATCTTATTAACTTAATCGTATTTTATCTAATCGATTGACTTGTTTAAACAGTCCATCTTAGAATTTAAAGATTTTCCCTTGTAGCATCAAATTAGTTTTTAGGTTCTGTGCGCTATAAAAATACTTTTTATATACAAGAACTTGTTAAATACAATTTTATTTTAATGACAGCTACGTATATATTCTGATTCTGATATGTATAAAAATTGTTTATTGTCGTTCTCTGGGAATATGCATGAAACATAAATAAATTTCGTATGTGGGTTATAAGGTATGCATATTTATTATTTATTTTGAATATAAGATCTATATATTGGTTTTGCATTGTTATTAATATACATTTTTGTTATTATTATAGTACTATATAAAGCTTCTATTATAACTTTATTTGATTATAAATATTTTTATTATTATTATAATTATAAATGTTATTGTTATTATTTTATTATTTTAAGTCAACAAACTATTAACTAAATAATTTGTATAGTTCTGGCTTGGTCTACGACAATATTCTAGTCAAACACTAGCCTCAGATTCAAAACCGGATCCCTTAACTAGTAAATTAATTAATCAATATAATGTAAATGAGCTACATAGCTAAAAAAAACTTATTAATATAAGCCAAATAAGAATATAATATTGAAATCACAAATTAGTCAAATGCTTGTGAAATGATTTTCATATGGCTTTTGCCAACAATTGCACTGTTTAGTAAATGGGTTCTAAACGTGCGAATGTTTGTTTTGATGGATATCATAAGGTTAATTCCGCTTCAGATAATAGCCCCATAAAGCGCTGGCTGAGTCTTTACTTTTTAATAGACTTCTGAGTGCTCGCTCAGCTCAGCGTCAATTGACATCGGCAAAGATTTTAATTTCACATGTTGACTGCTCGACTTTGTTTATTTTATGAACTTTATTAACGCTCTTCGCACGTTAGCGGCTTCACGCCGAGCAGGACCAGCCAGGGGCGTAGGAAAGGGGGGGTGGGGCGTAGGCAAAAGCGAAGGCAGTGGAAGACCACGTCTAATATTAATAACAAGCTTGAACCTAATTCCTTATGATAAATGATATAAGTCAACAACCCTCGCGATGCTCCCCCATTTGCTGCCGCTGCTGCTGCTGCTGTTACTGTGACGGCGACTGCCGCTCGGCGTTTTTGCCGACGCAAGCGGTCGGTCTATCGGTGGGACGGAGAAGACGGTCGGGCGGACATGGGAATTTCATTTACACGCGGCGGGATAATGTTCTGATGATGGCATGTTTTTTTGCATACAAAGTATGCAAACGCAAAGAAGCGGAAAATATTTATGAAATTGCCGCAGAACTCGCAAGCGAATGTCGTAAAAAGTTGGAAAATTAGATTTTTTCTGTGTTATACACAAGCGCGGGTCTTTCCACCCCAAAAACAGCGGCCAGATAACAATGCTACCCAAACTCCGCAACACCAAGATGGGCGAGATGGGCGAAATGGGGGGGCAGATTGGGGGAGACGCCGAGATGGGCTGAGACGAACGCGGAGGCAGAGATATTTATACTACGTTAAATATTTGCCAACACTCAACTCAAGCATAACAACTCAACTTGAGCAGTGGATTTCTACCCCACCAACATCGACGTCATCATCCCGACTACATCCTCGAGCTCTCTCGACTGGCTCCCAGTTTATTGGGTGGCGTCGTATACTTGAATTTACCGCACTCGTTTTGAAGGCAGTTTAACGTACTTATAATTTTCAACATGCTAATTTGTTACTTACGTTTTGATGGGCCAGTTGTAGGGCCCGGACTCAGTCCTAATAGTAGCTCCGATGAGGTGGCTATCTGCCATATACATAGACTTAAGTATGTGCCGTATTATCAGCGCCAACATCGCGCGGTCAGGGAGAAGCTCGGTCTCTGTCTTTTATAATCGGATTAACTGCGGTGGGTAGCCCAAAGTATTGCTAGGATTTATGTAGGACCATAAATCGTGGTAGGTTTGTCGCGTTAGCCTTAAAATAAAATGGTAATGCCATCGTGACCAAACGGGCTGCTCCGCACGGGGCCCATCTAATGTAATTTCTGTGTAAAAATTAAGTTACCAATAGCCCCACATGGGCACAGGTGAATTTATGACCCGAGCAGTTGCCAAAACACAACTGAATTATTGTGTATACGTGTACCTAATATCGTTAGATTGCCCATGTAAAAGTGCTTGACCAGATAAATCCTATATTTAGATTTTAGATTTTTGCACTCTACGGAAAATAGTTTTTCGAATAACTTATTTGCATACTTTGTTTCTGTAATATATATATGTACATAAACAGGTACATAGGTAGATGGAAAAGGTATTAAGGTATAATAAAAATTAATTATGTCAGTCTCTTTCTGCACGTCCATCTTGGTGACTCGTTTGCGACACATGAATTCTGCCATTAAAATAAGGGTTTTTTAAAATTGAAAAGCAGTTGGAAAATATGTACATTAGTTATTCAAAAACACTTTTATTTATCTCAGACAAAAACAAGAATTGTTTACTTAAATCAAGTACAAAGTCAGAATCGGGGCAAGTTGGAAATTTCCTATCCTGAGAACAATCTTATTTATTCTTATTTTTGTTCAATTTTATATTTTTAAACATTACTTAAATCAAGTACAAAGTCAGAATCGGGGCAAGTTGGAAATTTCCTATCCTGAGAACAATCTTATTTATTCTTATTTTTGTTCAATTTTATATTTTTAAACATTAAAGTAAGTAAACATAAGACTTAAATACGGCAGTTAATCTTGGAAATTTTCTATTTCTATTGAAAACGTTCGTATTTTACGACCAACAATTCGTTGAATGAGTATTTCGTAATTTATTCAAGTATTTTTTCCTTTTTATGCTTCATATTTAATTTAAGAAAATTCTTAACATTTTTAGAAGAAGAGGGAACATATTCTAATCCGGTTGTACTTGGACTTAAATTAGCTTAAATATAAACAAGATATAAGCTAGATAGAGCGGCAGTCTCGATATAGCCTATATTTATTTTGTGTAAATTTTTAGAATATGCAAAGACCAAACTATATTATAAATATTCTACTTATAAGATTACTTTCACTTAAATATTGGTGTTGATGAACAATATACTTTATAAGGTGGAGATGCCTTTTTTTTGCATAATAACCATAGCAGTATTTTAACCTCTTTTTCCTTTTACCCATTTTATGAGTGCACGGTATTTGCATAAATTTTAATTAAAATCAAAAGAAATTGTAAAATGCGTATCGTTCTGAAAAATAAACATCCAAATAATTACAAAGTTATTAAGTAGAAGTGTAAGTAGGCTATTACTTAAATTACTTTGAAAGTATTGGAGTCAAATAGAAAAATTTCTATGAAAATATGCCAAACATTTGCTCGCAGCCCGTTCACATTACGCATTATTTCTGTTTAGTTGTGTAAACAAACTTTTGTCGCCTCGCCCCGAATAGGCCCGAATTGGCCCGACAAGCCCCGACTCGCCTCAGTTATTTGTTTTCACTTATCGCATTACTCAAGCGAACATTACGCGTAGTAGGTACTGGGCCCTGGCCAGTGGCCACATGTGCGTGAGGCCCGGGTCTGAGCCTTGGTGGCCTCTTCTTGTGATGCCAACATGCACGTGAATAGAGCTATGGGGAAGAGGCAGGGGCAGGGGCAGAGGCAGAGGTAGGGGCTCTCTACTCACACAGTGGCAACTGCATCTGTCGATTGTGCGTCTCTCTTTTCCGGGCCGTACCTTTCAGGATACGATGCCGCTGTCTTTGTGTGTGTGTGTGTGTGTGTGTGTGCTGTGAGCGGATTCCTGGAGGTCACAGCCATTGTGTCTGTCCCCGATGCTTATGCTTACTTATGCTTCCTCTGGCTGCCTCTGGCGGCGACATTTGCACTCGCACTCACCTATTTAACGTGTTTTCATAATTGATTGCTAAACTGTTTTGTTTAGACCTCTGCATATATTTTTATGCAAATAATTACCGACGAGCACATAATGGACTGGTGCTGATGATGCTATTGCTGTTGCTGTTGGTGTTGCTGTTGCTGCTGATGCTGATGCTGGTGGTTGCTGTCTTGTGGTGTTGGTGGTTGGCGCTTTGCTGTTTGCTGTAGTCGCATGGGTTGGCACTTTGTGCTGCCTGCTCATTTTGTTTGCGCACTTTTCGTGTAGGTTTTGGTTTTGGTTTTAGGGTTTAGGTTTCGGGCTTTGGGGTGTTGTCATTAAAATATTTTTGGTTTTGTTCAGATTTTTGCCACTGCACAGACAAACAGTCCCAGCCCATATATATGCTGCATTTTATTTGCTTTTCTTTTCAATTTGGCCCAGCAACTTTTTGGTGCTATTCAATTCGCAGTCGCATTCGCATTCGCATTTTAGCCGAGTTGAGTTGAATTATGCCTTTTTTTGCAGCAGTTTTGTTCTGGCTCAGTTTTTGTTAACTGATTAACAATAAGGGCTTATTTTATAGTAACTCGCATGCCAGGACGGTCTGTTGGCATTTGCGCCATTTCAGCCATTCTCTGAATGCTGGCACAAGTCCCACATCCATCCTCATGCCCTGCGCTCTATATGCATATTCATGTTTATATTAAAAAAGTTTCTAACAATAAGCTTTTCTATATATGCTTATTACATATTATGCAGCTCCCGTGGCTGTCTAGAGAGCCACGAAGAATAAGTCTGCGAATGAAAGAGATAAAAGGGGAAACAGAATATTTACATTCTATACGAGTCGTGAAGTAGCATAGTGCTGGGTTTGTGCATCAACAAAGTATTATCTTTTCTGGATTAAATTTAATTGGCTTGAGCAGTCATTGTGTCTCCTAATGTATCTCATTTACAAATCCCGAAAAAACAAACATTCCTTCAGCAGGAAAAGGCTGTCAGCAGTAGTCCCAGTTCGGATTTTAACCATCGCATCATAACAGGTTTCGTCTAGAAATCCGCTTAGAGTGATTAAAAAGTTGCAAATTTAAAGTATTACCGTGCGAATGCACAAATATGGCCAACATAAGCGGATTTCACAGACCCGAAAACATTGTTTAGGCGCTGCTGCAGCATCCCTTCTGGCATAGAGGATTTCAAAAGGCGACAGCAAATGGAAATTTGAATCGCAACGGACGAAACTGCGAAAAGAGACATCGCAATTATGAAGCGAATGAATACAAAACAAGATCGAACAATGGATCTGTCAGTGACAAGCGACGAATCAATGGGCGGTATACAACTCGATTTGCTAGAGAATGGCCAAGAATTGAAAAGCCGGATAATGTCCAGAAATGGTGAAAACCGTAAAATGAGCAAATTAAAATTCTCGAACGTTGGGCGAGGCTCTCCGCTGGCAGAGTCCGCAATTCCTTTGATAGCTTCATCTCAATACTCGAACTATGTAAATAACTATTATTATTATAATAAAATGCAACTTAAGCGTTCAAATATGTACACTAAAAAAAAAAAAATGAACTTGAACTTGAGAACAAAATTGAAGAATCTTAAAATTTCTGAAATTAAGACTTAAATACAGTTTTCTGTCTTAGAGAAGTTCGTCCATTTAGAACATTTCACGCTTTTTTCAAGTACTAAACTGCTTGAAATGAGTATTGTGAAATTATTACAAGTAAAAAATAAAATTAATATATTTATAATAAAAACAATAAAACTTCGAATAAAATTAAGAATAATTCTTATTAAACTTTTGAAATATTATAGACGAAATGCTTTCGAAATTAGAGAAGAAAATGGTACGAATTTTTTGAGCATTTTTCTCAGAGTGTAACTATGGAAATAACTTTTCGTGTTTTTTTGTTTTTTTTGATAATAGGGAACGTTGAATTTTGAAGAGAGTTTAGTTCCAAGGTAGACGAATACCCTGCTCAAAGGTCCTTTAAAAGCAGCAGATGCAACTGACGCTCAAGTGTATTGATCCCAAGAACTTGATGAATATAATTAAAAGTAGTGGCTAATTGGAACGCGTCACGTTGCATATTCCGCTTTTACTCGGCTCGAGTCCTCAGCTTTTGCGCTCGCAAGTCGTTTCTTTTTTTTATTTTTATTTGTATTATTTCTGTTTAGCTGGCTGCAGCGCAGGCGGCGTGAAAAGGACAATCGGACTGGTCTTTATCCTTCCTGTCGGCTGCACTGGCAACATGTGTCGCTGTTATTGTTGAATTATATGCCTAATAGGATTAAAGTATTTCGCAGTTGTTTTGACCTTTTTATCGCCGTCTGCCAATGCCGCTGCCGTTGCCGGAATTCGGGGCAACTTTCGGTTCTCCTTTTGTTTTTTTTTTTTTTTTGCGCATTCCATTCACTGAAGTTGCCCGGATTTTCCGTGGAGTCATCAATCCATTCGCTTCATCTGTGCAAGCCTCCTTTAATCTAATTAGTGCGGAAAAATTGAACAGCACTGTTAACTTATATGAACAATGCCAACACATGCACACGCACACACACACTCGCAGACACACTCGCACACTCACAGACACTCGCACGTATCCTGCAGCAGCAGCCGCAGCAGCAGACGACGTGTCAAAGGCAATCCCAATCGCATTTCCCGTCAACAAGCAGACTGCCAATGTGTGAGTTTGTGAATGAGCAACGATAACAGATTCAATTTTCAGTCCACACATTGGACCGGAGCAAAATCGCACAGCTCGTCGTCAATGGCTATGGGTATGGGCATATGGGCATAGGCTTGGGTCTGGAGTGCAGGATGCGGATAGGCGTCAATGTTGATGTTCGCTCGTCATCGTTCACATGCCCCCAGGTGGCTCAAAGACACACGACATACTTGGGCTTAATAAGTAAGCATAATTACCTCTATATGGGTACATACGAAATATATATATGTTAGTTCATTTTAACAAGCTCTCTAGATGAAGACCTATTAAAGCGAATCATGTGTGGATATTAAATAACAAAGATTTTCCGGGTTTGAACTTGAGGGTGATTTATCAGTTTATTAGTAAACCATAGTAGATAGTACAATAAATTAATTTTTTACTAAAATCTACTTGTAATCCAAAAATAATATTTTTAAAATTAATACAAGTAATAAAAAGGAGTTATATGCTCAGCCTTTCTGAAAATATTCGATATTCTATTCTATTCTATTCTGGCAGACAGTAGTATTTATACATTTTTTACTAAAATCTACTTGTCAAGCTAAAAATAATATTTTGAAAATTAATACAAATAATAAAAGAAATCCCATGCCCAGTCTATCTTAGAATATACGATATTCTAGAACTCAAAAGTTTTTTGTGAAAAAATGTGTTAAAATGGAAATTTGACAATCTGTAGAAATAAATAGGGCTATTTACTGGCTATGTATTTATATTTTTGTAATACATAGGCGACATGGAATATTTCATTGAATATTGCATTAAATTATGTACAAATTGGCTTGGGCGTAACAACCCCAAACCGAAACCCACCCCGCCTCATCCGCAGCCATGCCATGCCCACGGCTCTAATTTGATGCACGCTTTACCCGTACCCGTACCCGTACCCGCACTCCGCACCCCACGGTGTGCCTGTAAATAAGTATCGCAGCTCGCAAATGATCGAACGGGTGCCGCTCATCAGAGCCGCAGGAAAACAAATATCGCTGCGAGCTGAAAGAGCGGAACGCACAACGAAAACTCGGCTGGTTAGCTAACTGCCAGCTGAGGGGCAGGGAGGGAGGGCGGTACATAAACTTCTGTGACAATGACAATTTGGAAAATGCCAATAAAATAATGGCCGACAATAATTCCTGCGTGCATTGCAGCGACATTTATAATGCCAAGCAACGCGCCATATTTTGACACAGTAGGTAGGCGTTTTATGCCCTTGCCGAGGGTATTAAAGTTGGCTCGTTAAATGTATAACGCATAGAGGAAGTTATGTTTCACACTATATTTTACCACAGGCGGCATATTTTTTGAATGCTACTGCAATAAACGACAGAAAATCAGTTGAGTTTTTTTTTACCAGGTTATTTATATAGAAAAGTTGTTTAACTTGACAAAAACATTTTATTTTAAGAACGTTTCTTATTAGCCCAAAAATTGTAAATTCAGGATTTTTTTTTATTTTTTTTTATGAATTTAAGGGTAAAATGGCAAACAAATTTAAATTTTAAGAACAATTTGGTGCGATTACTATTCCGCTCGTACTTGAATTAAGAACGGGGTGTTTTTGTCTATATACTATCTGTAAGATATATACTATCCCGATAGGATGTTACTGAAGGGTATTTTAATTCGGCACATCAATCACTTATTTTCATAGCATCCACTCGGCCCAGTATTAACTTTATCTTGTCTGTGAAATATAATTAACACAATCAAATCTACATTTTATGTACATATTTGATCTTAACTGAGTGCTGATTAGGACTCAATTCTGTTTTTTCCTTTAAGCGGAATCGATACTTTGCAAGTCGTCCATAACTGCCGGCACTGAACTAACATCAAAATGCTGTTAGCTGCAAACTGCTCCAGTTGTTGCCGCAGGTGCTGTTCAATTTCTGTCTGCGGCAGCGACTGCGGCCTAAAAGGACAGTTGGCCTGTCGAAAACGTCTTCGCAGCCGACAGACAACAAGAAGTTCACGCCCGCAGCTCGGCGCAAGTTGCGTGCCGTAAATTTGAGTTTGCAGAAAACTGGAAGCCGTACCCACTACTCAGTCGGGCGGGGGGGGGGGGGGGGGGGGGGGGGGGGGACACCTCCTTGGAACAGGTGCGAAGCATGCGAGTACTACTCCGAGCAGTCGAGTAGTCGGCGCGGTTTGAGCCCCCAAGTCCAGGTTGTGTACTTGGTGTTGAAACAGAAGCAATTATATTGTTTGATTTATTTCATCATTGCGTGCTCTTCCTTGTGCTTGACTATATATATACATATATATGTGTGTGTGTGTGTGTTGGCATGTGGGTGCGTGACTTTATGTTTTGTAGTGTAATTGCAAGTTGGCGAGCTTTCAATCGCCAAGTGCGATTCAAGATAAGTGCGCCATAGACACTCAAATTACAGCGCAGCGTCTTCAATCTTGCAATAAAAAAGTCTATATGTCACGCCCTCAATGTGCCAGTAAAAGTAAAATAAATACATATATCACTACACCCCTTGCCGCCTCAGCGAAAAATAATAACCATATACACTGGCAAACATGGTTACATTAGCATGCGTGGCTAGACGAGAATTTACGAGTTTATCCATTTATATAAACTGAAACTTTGTTATTACAACGAAAACACACGAAGAGGGCATAAATTCCCGATGTTATCTGCTTGTGTACAGTTACAGTTACAGTCAGTGGTCTCTTGCCACTAACTACATCCAAATTACGCAATACCCCGATCCAAGTTTGGCTTATCGAGCTCTATATAAACACAATTCGTTTCATCGATTGTTTTTCGCTAGTTTAAATTACGATTACATTATTGGCATTAGACCAAATTAATTACAATATTGGCGATTTGGCGTTCATTAAGTTGCATATCAACTTGTGCATGTGTCGCATTTACAATCGCAACTAAATAAATAGCTAGATAAATAGGCCCAGTTATCAGTGGTAGATCGGAGCCGAAATGCCAATTACAAGCCCGGCCATAGTGTAGTTCCATATACATATTTGGTCGCGTTACGGTAATAATTGTGTATGCATTATCACCGCTGATAAAACAAAATATTTGTCTGCTCCGTTATCTGTGTGTTCATTACCTTCCATTAGAACTACAGATTGATTTTGCACAACAAATCAAATAAATAAATGTGGCCAAAGCAAGTTTATTTGAGCTCTATCGATTCAATAAAACTTTTGCAATCCAATCAGAATTCCCAAATCCACATTTGACCTTTTACATATGTTTGCATTTCGTTGGAAAAAATAATTCCACACAAACCAATTTATTAGTTTAGGACCGCTTGAATTATTGGATTTAGCTCAAAATATATATTTATCAGCTTATAAAATTAGGTTAGAATAAAAGTAAAGAGTGCTAAGAAAAAAACATAAATAACAAGTGAAAATGTATTCAATACAAAATATAAGTAAGCAAATATATTTTTCGCTCTTGTATTGTCTTATTTCAACTTAATTTTTTAAACACTTATACCCGAATATATGTTATAAGTTTCATATCTCTAATTGACAGCTGAACAGCAAACGAACATTGCATAAGACCAATATACTATTTTTCACATTGTGAACAGAGTATAAGAAACAACTAAACAATTTCCTAGTTCCTCTTATAGAGTGGAAATTTATTTTATGTAGTATAATTTGTGATTAATATTTTTATGGTTTTCATTTCCACTTATAGTAAGAAAGAATCTGGGAGAGGTACTTTTAAGGACTACGTCAACCAATAGTAAATATTTAATTGCGGCTGTTGCCGCAATACAATACTAATAAAAGCAAGAACAAAAAAACCACTTGCATTGAACAAATATATATTTAAATTTGATATTGATATGAGTTACCTAAAAAGATTATTTTTTTAAATTCTAATATAACTTAAGTATACCACGAGCAATCGGGTAGCTCATGTGAAGTGAATTTTCAATCTCCCAACGGCAGCAAAATTTTAACTTAAGCCCATCTTAGGAAATATTGGGTCTTTATTCGTTGAATATCGTGGCTTTCAGTAGGCTACCCACTGCGTTACTGGACGGTTCGACTGCTAAAGCGCAGATAAATTATGAGGCGCGGCGGGTGGTTTATCTGTGGCAGTAGCATAGATAGCAGTCAAAAGATAGCTGCCCCGACAGTCGCAGTCGCAGTCGACGGGCTATACAGCAGCTCGTGAATTGGCTCTAAATTAATTATTTACGCATTTGAATTGAGGCAGTGTGTTGAGAACTGATTTCGAAATGGCCGGCAGACAGGCGGCTTGCCGCGTGCCGCATTACGAGCCGGAGCGCGCTACCCGCCTCATGCGGCCGCTCTTAATTTACCAATCAAAAACTCGTAATTAACCTAATAAGCCTTCGAGACGGGCTGCGTGTCCCGTCGCGTGCCCCACGCTGCCGTCGACGCATTGTTTGTGCCACTGCACAACATCGGGCGCGGCAAAGAGCCGTCATAACTGACGCCTGGCCGCGCCAGTTAAATGGATTAAGTGACGCAACTCACTTCGAAACAAATTATGGCGCCCAACGTACCCCAACTCAGATGGGAATTGATCAATATAAGGCAGTGCACATAGGGGCAGCGATCATGTCTATATACTACATATATATATAAGATTTGTTGGCAATATTGACAAATCTGTGATGTACACATATGTACATATATACATATGTATGTGTTTGCATGCGCATGTCAATATTCCCGCTCATTACTTCCGGTCATTGTTTGATTTATGGCACGGCGTATTTAAGCCATTGTTGTACTTATTTATATTATGCCTACTTGCTCATTACATTTTAGCACTAAGCGCAAAAACAGATTTTCACACAATAACCACAGTGCCAACCACTAAATCCCTGGCTAAACAGCCCTAAAACAAACACTCGTACGCATGGCAACGTCTCTCCGATAATATTTGCTTAGGACGTGACCAGCCTTTCGACGTTCTCCGCATGCGCAACCCCGAGGAGCACGCACCATTCACGGCGTAAAGTTACTGCTAATAGCATTACCACGAGCTCACAATTACGGGCCAACTATATAGCAGAGGATTCTGCCGGTGGTCGGGCAGCTCAACAGATGACATTTATTTTATATGGCATAAGGTTAGATAGATGTAAAATATGGTGTAGGTAGTAGGAAAGTTTTTTTTTATACTATATATTGGGTTTGTGCAATGCCCGTCTTGCTGTCCGTACGTCCGTACGTCTGTCGTATATCCGTAATAAAGTTTTAAGACTTTTCTTGACAGACTCTCGGATCCTCAGCTCCCATATTTAACATTTTATGGGTTGTCCTCTAGATTGATTCTGCATTTAAAATAAATGCAAAGAATTTTACAGAAATTTGTAGTATAAAAATTATGTTCGAAAGAATTTATACTATAAATAGAATTTTTATCACATAATTTAAACTGAGTACACTTTGTAATATTTTTATGCTTTTTCTAAAAATCATGAAATGTGTAAGGCACAGAAAGAGAGCTCTCCAGACCTATTAAATGTATATATTATTAACCATTTAATAATTCAGAAAATAATTTGTTATATAAGAAACTTGTTTGCTATGCGAGATTTTCAACGCAAACTCAGCAATTACGAGCATCACTTTAATAATATTATATATAAATTGGATTTTTGTATAAAAATCTTTACAAATATATTGCATAAGTGCTATATGTTTGCAAGGGAATTTAATCTGGGGCAACCCAAAGGTAACGGTTCTTTCTTATGAATTTGTAGAATACTTGTGCAACACAGAAAAGTATACATACATGATTTAAGTGTATGTATGTACACATGTATATATATACACATAGGAATAAATAAATATTACCTATGTGCACATCGATTCATATTGTAAGTAATTTAAACGTCCGATGAGAAAGGAAAAACGTTGAATATATTGCAATGTCTGGGCAAAGAATAATAATTTCGGCGTGCGGAAAAATCCGTGACATCATAAATTATCAATAATCACACTTTGTTTTGACAGGATGACGACTGTCGCATCTGAACCGCATTGTTGTCTCTATTGACATAAGCGCACACATACCGACTCGCATGTGTGCATATAAACCCAGCGTGTGTGTGTGCACACACATATGCCAGGGTGGCGGCGGTAGAGCTATTGAATCCTCATTGTGACCAGCAATGACGCGACTAATACTACTCCGAACTGCACGTCCTTGCTTGGGGGGCGAGAGCTCACAGAGATAAATAAATGACAGGATGCGAATGACGCGGTCCTGGAATTCAGTTGATTTTCGCTTTATTCCGTGTAGTTATGCCAGTTGGCGAAGCCTGCGCCAGAGCCAGAGACCGTTCCCAGTGCAAGCAAGGACAGATGACACACACTGGACTCGCTTGTAACTGCCAAACAATTTATCGACGACGAAAGCACATTGTTTTACTATTTTATTTTATTTATTTGCCTGCACTGAAGCTGGCCAAAAACGAGGATTTTTATGAAACTACTTTATCAAACGTTTTGTCATAGAGATTTCGGATTTTGTATGTGAACCTTTTATAAGAAACTTAAAAAAAAAATCATTTGCAATCAATATTTAATCGTTGCTTTATATATTTAAAAATAGGATGTGGGCACTCGAGGGCTGTAGACGATATTGTGCTAGTAATCAATGGAAACTTTTGATTGCAGATGGATTAATATGTCGGCTGTTGTCATATTAAAGATAAAACTTAGTTTTGGCAAATTAATAATCTAAAACTGAATAGATGGATATTTAAGTAAGAAAATCTTTCGGTTTTCAATCAATTAATGTGATAAACGGTTTAATATTTTATATTTATTTCAAAATATAAAATCCCAAACACCTTCGATAAGTAAAAAAAAAATATATATAATCTATCCCTTCTATTTTGCTTTTGAGTAGGTTTATGGTTATTTTAACCGAAACCTTTTTAAAATTAAAAATTGTAGATAAATATTTTGGTAATATTCCACACACAAAACTGATTTTTCGGCCGAATCCAATGTGAGCGGTATGCTTTAGTGGTCGGATCCATTTGAAATTTTGTTTATATAAAAACAGCATTAACAACTCAATTGCCAGATATCTTGCAAAACAAAGTTTGTTATACACGTAAGGGAATCAAAAGTGGTTCAAAAAAATGTTGTTTCACATATAAACGCACAGATTTGCATACAAGACCATAAATCCCTCTACTGTCCCATTTCATTCGAATTTTGAGTAATATTTAATATGATTTTATATTGCTTCAAAATGGATATCTAAGTTCGATCACAAAATGTCCGTAAAATGTAAAACTGTAGGGTAATAAAAAGGTCAATCTTATCCACAGATTAACTGTCAATTAGTGCCACATAGGTAACAACAACAGAATAAAATCGTTTGATAATATTTACAATTAAATGGCATCCACCAGAGATTTTAAGGCCCACGACTTTTGTGTATGATTATAATTTGAATATTTATCGGACGGACATAAATCGAAATCGGTACTAACCATTAAACATGGCATTTAATGGCATCACGTGTGTGCATGTGTTTTGTATTGAATCTACAATATTAATAACGCTGATAAAAAGTCGACTGGAAACGTTCGACCTCATTTGTTTCAACCTTTCGCCGGGCAATCAACGACAACGCTAACACTACAAGCAGCAGATACAGCTATGGGCTGGGAGCCTGACAAACCGTCCGATACGGATACATACGATATAACAACCAGAGGCAAATACAGCCACACATACACACAACAACAACAACAACAACAACAACAACAACAACAACAGGAACAACAAAAGCAACCACAACAACCGAGCGAGTAGCAACAAAAAGCTTTTTAGTCAGCGATAACACTTATGTATGGGTATTGTAGACGTATTATTAAATGCCATGTTTTGTTAACGGCCGAAACCGTTCCCAAAATTGTCAACCTACACAAACGCAATGAAAGCGACAACATTTGTTTCTCTTGTCGGTGTCACTGTCAGAGCTGCTGTTGTTGGAGCTCTAATTTGAGACACGATTTGTTAATGTGTTTTGTGTAGCGCGCTCCATCCAATATTAAGCCGATCAACGGTGAATAGTTCAAACCGCAGGGCTGCCATTCGATTTTACATTACTGAATAATGTGTGCTAAATTATGTAGTACCTTAGGTTGAGTCCTGCTAAAATACAAAAGCTCTTTAGCTATATAAAACAGCTTGTATGTTAACAATGCTAGAATAATTGTATGTATGTAGATTTTGGTTAGAGCCGGAATATCCTAGAACTCTTAGAAGTTAGTTTTCAATAAAAGAAATCAATGAGTTCAAACAGTATACCTTTAGCTAGAGTATTAAATAACTTGTATGTCACGAAACTGAGAATAGTTTACTTTTTATAGAAATAAACTTTGTTGTGCATACATAAATAATTAATTTTTAAAGATATATATAATATAGGTTTTTAATGTATTAAAGAAATAAAATAAAAGATCCAAAGTTAAAGCTTGATTTATGATATTTTACAAATTGGTTTTGGCAGCTAACTACAGTTATTGAAATTAAACCTGATTAATGGACGTTGTGTTCTTATAAATTAATTAGAGGTCCTGATAAAATTGAAAGCACAAGTTTTGTTTTCTATTCAATAAATATATATCGAACTTTGTCTAAATGCATATTCAGAAATTTTTACGCAGAGTCCAGTCTGTCGAGGAGTTCTTATTGTTAAAGGTAACTCGATTTTTTATTGTAAATTTAATTATTATTTTGGTCAACGTCAACGGCTTAAACTAATTTTCTAAATTGTTAGAGTTATCTGCGATTGACAGATGATATATAAGTATTCTTTTTGTTCATCTGCATTCAGATACATCTAGTGGAATACTGCTTGAACTTTTGGGTACGGGTACGGGTATTATCGTTGAGGGCGTGAGGTTAGAGCGGCCCAGACAAAACGCTTCAAGTGAGGTGAAGTTGTAATTGAACTACTGGAAACGGCTTCTAACTTTTCAAAGAAAACATCGTTAGAGCCAGGGGCAACAGGGGCACCAGCTCGCCAGTCCGCCAGTTCGTCAGCCAGCTCGCCGGCCCGCCCGCCTGCCAGCCGCTAACTGAATGACTGAATGACGATGACTGAACTGGGGCGCAGAAAGTGACTTGTCATTAAACATGAAACTCTTGCAGCGTCAGTTCTCATAATTGTGTTGAGTGCCAGTCGTTGTTGTTGACTCTTAATGTTGTTTTCTTTGCATGCTGATTAGTTGAGCTCGGGGAATGTCCCTGTCCCACTGTTCCCTCCTAGGTCCCCGCCCGCACTCGCTATTGAAATTGTCTGTCGCGGGACCGATTGCAGAATGAATATCGTTATACATTCATATGTAGAAGAATACTCGTGTGTGTGTGTGTGTGTGTGTGTGTGATGGTGTATGAAGAGGCCAAACCAGACCATGACTACTTGCTCCAATGCAGTCAACATCTTTCTACTTACAGATGAATCGTACATAAGTACATACATTCATACATACATACGTACACTTTCATATGTATGCACACAGAGCACTTCGGCTGCTTGCGAGCGAGTGTTTTGATTAATGATGATACATGAAATTAATTTCAATTCCTACTCGGTGCGATTGTTTGCGTTTGAAATGAAAGCCTTTTCACACTGCGTTCAGGTTCGACCTCGGATTCAGATACATATTGAAAAATGTTACTAGGCTTCTTATTAATACTTCTTTTGACTGCATTGATTCGTTAACAAAATCTGAATTCGACGCTGTCTTTTCCATTCCTTTAAAGCAGCAATCGTGCATAATGTCATTAGCGCTGCATCATCCTCCTTCCAACCACTTAAAGCTGTTGAATAAATCTCGCAGAATGGCTTTGTTGTGCTTACATTAGCCTCCGTAATGAGCTGATTTTGATTCGAGAATTCCACTTTATGCACAATGTCGTTATGATCATAATTATCATGCTTAGACCGGCACAGTCATCAGTTCGATTTGTTAGCCACTCCACACACACAGAGAGAGAGGATCACATTAAATAGTCTCAAACCGAATCGATGGACGCTTGAAAAACCTGCAGATCTTGTTTACAACATTGCATTTGCTTGGATTATTTATCTGATTTTAATCTCGATTACTTTCAATAAGCACAAACTAATATCTTTCATCAGAACATAACTTAACAATTAACAGATGTCTTTTTTGAAATATATGAAATATATATATATATTAAATATATATGAAAACAATGAAATATAATGAGTTTTTAAATACAAGCTAAGTTTTACAATCAGAATATAACAAAACGACTATTGCTGCTGATCAGGTTCAATTATATTTATCTACGAGTGCATAAAATGCCTTTACAACCATTTTAAGGACACGTAATTAAAGAATAATAACAACTGCCCGCCCAATAAAACTTGTAACGAATTGACGAGTGTGAATATCTCAGCAAGATAATCTTATAAGGAAACAAGATTTAACTGCACTTTTCAATCAGATACTTATTAATGGCGTGTCTGCGGTGGGTAATGTTCTTGATAAAGCACGGAATTTACGCCAACCAGTATCGGGCGCAGAGCTCATACTACTAGCTAGGTATAAACAACTGTCCGTGAGTATATAACACAAATTAAAAATGTTAACGTTTTTACAAGTTAACATTGAAAATCGTTTAGCGGCAATTACCATCAAATGTTGGCAACTCTTTGAAGTGTACCGATGTTTGGACGCCAGTAATCCCAACTTGGCCTAAACATTTCAAGCATTCCTTTTGCCGGTGCCGCGGCTAGTACCCTGTCGCCGGCGTTTGCGACGTCAGCGACAGCCGCAGCGGCAGCGGCAGCGACAGCGACAGCAGCGGCGGCATCAACTCCGGCTGATGGGCCATGCGCATGCGCACGCGCACTAAATAAACCAGCGGCATCTGTTTTGCAAGCCGAATCGGCACCGGCACCAGCATCGACACGGCCCCGGCCCCGGCCTGGCTCGGCCCGGCTCTTGTGTCGCCAAGAGCCACGACTAATGCGCCGCGAGCGACAGTACTCGTTGTATTAACAAGGCAAATACACCACGGTCCATGCAAATCGAAGCGACGCGTCGCATCGTTTCAGCCAAGCTGCAGTCGCAATCGTAGATCCAGCTAGTTAAGGCCCAGGCCTGCGCAGCACTGCAAACAAATGCAGTTCGAGCGTTTTGAGAAAGACAACACCCAGAGCGAATGAGTGGGTAAATAAGACAAATGATAAAAGGCAGCAATAGCAAAACATCGCTGACGGCTTCAACAGCAACAGCAACAACAACCACAACAACGTCGTTGTCGCTATTTGAATACGTATTTGCCATTGCCAGCCAATGACTCGGAACAACGCGCACACGCACACGCCGAGAATTGGAATGATTATCACATTTCCCATTGATCCCCCCCAGTGGACTAAAGCGGCCATTGATTTCTATTTGTTGAACACAGATGCAAGTCCATAGAGCTGCCGATGCTGCTGCTGCTGGCACACACACACACAGGCACATACACTCAGAGAAAAACCTTCTTCTGAATTAGGATGGGATGTAGGATAGAAATCTGAATTTCTTAAATTTGAAATTTCTAGAACATTTAGATTTCGATTATTCTAAAATTGAGTGCTATAAAAAAGAACAAAGTTCTTGAAATTTCCAAACTAGAAAAGAGTTAACTCTTTTAACTTTGTTAAATTATTAAAAACATTTAATTAAGTTTAACTGAATTTTGGGATCAGTTGCTCAAAAGTCAAGATGTTTTACAGAAATTTCCAAACTTGAAGATAGCGATAAACGTATTTAATGGAAATTCATCTATTTTAAATTATAAATAAATTTAATTAATTTTGGGATTAAAATTACTAATTATTGAATAAAGTTTAAATGAATTTCGGGATTACAAATTACAATTGTGTTCAAAAGTCAAGAAGTTTTCTCCTTGACAAAGATAGTACTTAATGTAAGTTCAAATTCTAGATTTTTTCTTTGAGTGTATCTACGCACACATGCATATTTAGATTGTTAAAAACGATCATGAGATGCGACGCAGCCGTTTTCGCTGCTGTTTGACTGTTTGGCTATTTGACTGTTTGGCTGTTTGACTATTTGCCAAGTCTAGAGTGCGATCTTGGCTGGTTTCCGCTGTTGTCGCTGCCAGCGTTGCGAGTCGAAACCCAGTAATCCGTTAAATGTGAGCAAATAGGCAAACAGTGTCGGATGTCATAATGGAATTTTGAAATGCCGCAAACCGATCGATTGGTTGTCGCTGTCCTCATCATTTCAGATGGCGGCTGTGCAAATATTTGCAGCGATGCCAGCTAAAAGCGAACTCACTTAGTATCATATTGTAGTCAACGCAACTAGCTAGCGCTGATTGGTTGTTTAGGCCCTATTCTGTTATCAGCTATAACTGGTAATACAGGAAAGTATTGCCAGGAACAATGCAATCCATAAATGGATGAACATCAGACAATGACATCAACAACAACAATAACAACAACAACCACAACTATAGAAATGCAATCAAGCTGATTCCAAAAAGCAGCTTTTTTTTATTGCCCAGAGATGAATTGCAATTGCCATTGGGCCATGTTCGTGAGTGGTCTAAAAGGCAAGAGCTATAACAAACAGGACAAATATTTAGACGAAGTTGCGCGACGCCTGGCCAAGACAAAGACATGGGCCCCATGAATATATGCACACACATATGGCACATAGTGCGTGTGTGTATGTCTGGTGGCATGTATTTGCACTGTAAGTGGATTATCGCACATGCGGCTGCCACTTTTTGCGTGCGACGGGCAACGGGCAGCGGGCAAGTTGCTGGCGCAGCAACGATGACGACGACGACGACGACGTTTTAGCTATCGCTATCGGCTGATCGGGCAGTCGCTCAACTGACGACAAGTCTCATTGGTAGTTCGGGCATGTCGACGCAATTAAAAAAACGCCTTCTTTGGTATGACTTCTGGATTTGGCATGGAGGCGCAGGTGCGGCATATGTATGCAAGCCGCGAGCGCGAGTCCATGACGCACGACCGACGCCGACAAACACGGCGCCCAGGCCCCCAACCGCCCTGCCCCCACCCACCCACCTTTTTTTTTTTTTTTTTTGTAGAATGCGTACGACTTAACGCACACAATGGGCTATGCAAATTTGTGGCACAAACAATCAAACTACTAAACGCCTGCTGACCAAAGATCAATTGTTGAACTGTGCACCCAGGAATGTGTTGTACTATTTGACTATTCGCCCGGATGGACGCACAGATTAGGTAGGCATATCCACAAGGCGGCTAACAATGAGCTGTAAAAACTTGATAAGGGGCGTCTTTTGTGCTTTTCATTTTTATTGAAATGTGCTAAGACTTAATCGGCTAAATTTTTGCAATCAGCCACGTGACGTTTTTTTTTTGTTTCTTTCTTGAAAGCGGTAACACACGTTTTCAATAAATTATTTGGTGGGCCTTTGAATATAAGCTTGTGACTAATTGCAGAAATTAGAACAGCTATCTTTAGCTAGAAAAAAATTAATCAGACATAACTCTTAATTACCGGTTAAATAAATAATTCGAAAACGTGCTTAAATTCGATTTTTGTATCCTAGAAATTTTTAAACCATGTAAGAAATAATTTTTCGAAAATCATCAAACAAATACTAGACTGAATTTTTAACCCTTTAAAAAAAGAAGTCTTAAAATTTTTTTTGCAAAATAATATTTTTCCACGAAAGTCCACTTGGTAAGCGGCCCGATTGATGGGAATACAGCCGTTAATATGGTAGAAAACTTAAGGAAATTCTAAGAGCACTTGGCTAGATGATTTCCTCTAGTATGTCGCTCAAGCGAAATACTGGAGAGAAAGATCAGAGTTCTTATCAAGCGCAAGCGCAAGCGCAAGTTAAACACGCAATTATCGCCTCGACATCGTCAAAGTCAAGAGTCTCTTTGGATGGCAGGCAGTTCCGCGCCGTTTTGTATGACTTTGTTCCGAGAAAAGACATAAAATTACTGCGTAACAACTGCAACAAGGTGTAATGGAGGCGTAACGCGCGCCAGTCAGTTACTGCCACAGTTACTGCCACTGCCACAGCTACTGCTACTGCGGATGCCAGAGTTAACATTGTTTGTGGCTCATAGAAATAAAACTGTTAATTGCCAAATGGTTGAGTTGCGTTTCCCGGTTAAATTAGGTAGTCGAGCTGTCGAGTCCAGGTGCTGGCACCGAACTCTCTTGCCATTTAGCCACTGCGGCCACTTGTGTGTTAGCTTGTAAAATGGCGTGGGAACGCACAAAAGTATAACGCGGTTGACAGCAACGCGTTACGGTCCCTCTAGGAACCGTGTTGCAAAAGCCGCTCACGGAATGCGAGCGTTTTGCGCCTATTGACCGACCTGGGCCCAATAAATCATGGGCAACTGCCACTTGCTGGGGTCCCAAATGCAGTTGCACACGCGGCAAACGCAAGCTGATATTCAACGCTTGTACTTAATATTCATTCAAGGGCGAATTAATTTCTAATTCGCATGCAGGACGGCAACAATCCCGGCTCAACAATCGACATTAACATTAGCAGTTGAGCTACACATGTTTTCCGCCCAAATCTGAGCAAACACGCTGTAATCACGTACAACAGCCGAGTGTGTCACAGTCACAGTCACTGTCACCGTCACAGCTACAACAAAGTATTCTCTTCAATCCAACGGACTCGCACAGCCATACAAGCTGTTGTTCGTTCGTATCCCACTTTTGGGCTCGTCTAATGGAAAGTTTATCGCGATTTTTAATTTCGTTTTGAAACGGCTTGTTTTATTTCATTTTAAAGAAACATTAACTATCCAGACATGGTTGCATTTTATTGTGGTATAAAACATCTAAAGCTGGGTGGTATTAAAGATTAAACTGTAGGTATTCTATACTATATTATATGCATTTTGATGGTGTAGTTGTTCCACATTGATTTATAAGAAAAATATTTCTATATATATGCAAAGTTAACTAATGTGAAAAAATAATTAATTTCTGCTTTCTGAAAACCGAAATGTTCTTATAATATGGGCAAGTTTAAGGCCACCCACACTTAAATGCTACAGAGCAGACATAAAAATGTTAATCAGCTCAAAAAAGCTAATTCCAAAATCTGTATATTCATTATTTTTACGCTGTTATTTAATACTGATTGGTAAAAAAAAAAGGCTCACAGAATTGTTAAAGTATGTAAATATATTTTGCTAAATATTTATATATATATTTTGTTTATATATTTGCCAAATTTAATTTATTTAATTTTTTGTGTTATTCGGTCTTTTCGGTACAAACAGTCTTGATAGTTCCAAAATCATTTTGCTCAGATCATTGTAAATTTAATATGTCCGTCCCCGTTTATCTCCTAAAGAAATAGGTACAGGATGAGATTTTTTGTTCAATAAAATATTTAGTTAAAAAAGTCCCTTGTATACAAATATTTTATACGAAAAATATATAAAGTGATAAATTGAAGGCAATTACATCTAAAAACACGACATTTTGCCCATTGTGTGGAATGTTCAGAATTGGTTTTTTTTTTTTTTTTAAATTCATGCACCAGACACGATAACTATTTATAGTGTAAAAAATATATGTAATACGTACATTTATGTATATGCATCGAAAATTTTAATAAGTACCTTAAGCAGTCGTGTATTTCCTGTCTTAAGAACGTCTCACGCCAAAAGCTGATAATGAGCTCACAATTATCACTTAAGTTGCTGCTCGAACACGATGTAAGCTCAGGTTTCACTTGGGTAAGGCCGAACCCAGTGTCTTTCACATACTAACTAACTATATCTATCTATGTGGAACAGGCGATATGCATAGAATACAATATGTACGCGTGGTCTTAGTACCGGTGGACAGCTAAGAACAACCTCGAAAGTGCGATAGTCCGTTTCGTGTAGACAATCTAAGACTGAGCCTCCAGTTCGGCCCTCAAAAGTGTCTGAATCAGAGCACAAGTCGCGTGCATTGGTGCCAACAATGAATAAAGAACGAAACAGCGACATTGCCTCCAACCGGGTATTCTTCTTTCGGCACACATGCAAAGCTGGCGAACATTGAATTGAGTGAAATATCTATGTTGAGCATGCCGGAACTGACATACCCTAGAAAGCGGAATGAAATCCGTTTTCTATTTAATATATATTTGCATTATGCATAAATGTACATACATGATAGCGTGTATTTACTGTATTCACTCTCATTGCGATAACACTAAAGGATATTCATGGTGAACTCTTCTGGTAAATTCTACAAGAATATTCTGTGACAGCACCACTCAATACGAACTTAGAAAACACAAAAATGAATTAGCTTAGAGCTGAATATAGTTTGAAGTTACGAAATTCACTTTTAAGTACAACATATTCATTTCAAGAATTTGCATAATTTAAATAGGCTTTAAGAATTCCCAATGAAAGTACCAAATTGTTGAATCGTTCTTGTATGCCCAAATTTTGGGGCCTAAAAGTGTGTTCTTGAAATCAAAATTGAATTTTCAGCTAAATGAATTTCGACCTTGGCAGAATTTTGACAGTAATTGAAGTGCAAGGTTCTCGTGTTTTCTCTGAGTGCATAATCTGATTTTCTGAATGCATTGACTCATTATGCGGAATAATGCTGATGAAGCGCTTTGAGTATTGGCGAGTATGTGGCTGCTAAGCAATACAGTACCGAGTATTGCAAATTTATCGCCATTTAAAGTGTAAATAGACAAATCTGAGCCTAGAATAGTTGTAATCTCTAGACTTATATACAAAAGTGTATATAATTATCGGTTATATTTTCATAAGCAAACTTGTTTGCGGCTTCGACTCACCAACAGCCGCATTGGTCTAAATAGCTTCGCTTGCATCTCCCACTGTGCTGCATTCAATTCTGCTGCATTCGCAAAAGCCAATAACACAACACCCACAACGGGCCAAAACGAAGACGCAGACGCAGACAAAGACGAAGACAGAGGCAAAGAGATGGGGATGATGGCGACGCGTCGCGTCGCGACGTTGACGTTGGGGCTAGGGGCCACTGGCAGTGAAATTAATAATTATAAGCGCTGAAAGCAAAATAAAATGTAAACAATTAAAATGGGCCTGGACTCAACGATGCGACGCGCTGCTGGCAATTTGCAATTCCAAACACCGGTGACGGCGTCAGCAGCAGCAGAGCAGAGCAGAGCAAGCAACGGCGGCGTCTTTTTGGTTTCATTCTTGTTCCGAGTATTGCTGGCAGCAGCATCAGCAACACCAGCAATAATAACAGCAACAGCAACAACAACAACAACAACAGCAACGCAGGCGTGTGACATTGAGGCGCGAAACGGGCAGCCGTCGACGCCAACTGTTTGGGGCTTGTTTGTAAAACAACCAAAAGGTCACAAACTATTTGTGTAGAGTGGCGACCTCTTGCCGCTGGCGCAGTGTTTGTGTTCGCACACCATTATTTCAACACGCACACACACACACACACGCACACCCACACGCACAGCCACACGCAGAACGCAAAGCAGACACATTTGCGAGTAAGTGTTTTAATTGCAGTTTGCCCAAATGGCGCGCACACACACACACGCACACGCACAGCTTTCACACACACACACACACAGCACACACATAGATTGGCAAAGGCAATTAATTAATTGAGACCACCCACCATACAACCTATTTTGAAGTTCAGCCCAACGCCCACAACTCACACACACAAGTGAGATCTGCAGTTGATATATGTATGTATGTATGTATGTATGTATGCTTGCATGCATGTGTGCATGTGCACATGTATGTGTGATAGCTGGTACATGTGTTCATGGAATGTTGACATGTGTTCCCCAAATATGTATATGTGTGGCATATACAAGGCGTGTGCGTATATATACACCCGATACACATGTTTATATACATACATATGTATGTACATATATAGTTAGTTAGTTGCAGTTAGCCGTGCCCATGAATTGCCAATGGGCGCCGCCAGTATGCAAAACTGTCCGCACAACAATGGCACCCGAACATGAACATGTGTTCATTTAAATAGTATCCGAATAGTAATAAGCGAGAATGCGGATCGGTGGCAGCTCATTAAACCTTTCCTTCTGTCTTGACGCTCACAATTTGTTAGTCATTTGAGCGCATAAAACGAGCCGATTACGAGTTGGGGGCAGCGAGGCCAACACTAGTTCACTTTGCATAAACTCGACAACGAATTGATCAATATTTAATATATTCCAACGCATGGGCCGACGCAATAATGCAGCTGTTTAACATTTCTTTTCTCCTCTTTGCCTACATAGATAACAAGCCTATTTCTAATTAATTTACAGCACAAAAACCTTTGCATTTCAAATCGTATTTTCAATGTATTTAATAGGTTCGATAAAAATGTAGAGCGTGTTTCAATACTTTTTTGGTAAGGTAAAAACTTGAGAACGCATGTATGGAAATTAATTTTATTTAAAAAAACCAAAGTAATTTCGCATTCTAGTTTGCATAGTTAGATTATAGTTAGTTAGAAAAAATAGTTATCCAAGCTATATCAAAATAAAGAGTTATGATGAGTAATTAATTTGTCCACATTTTTCAAGCACAAAATCTACTATTGAAATTTTTCTGTAATTTAGATAATTATTTAATTTAAGATCTAATACCCTTAAAAATTCTATCTCAATTATTCTTACGCCAAGTGTACGATGAAAATGCCATCAAAATTCCTGATATAAGTAAATGATTGATTTTGTATTCTATATATTACCCTCTATGGGATAAAACTAGATTACATTGAAAAACATCGGAATATTCGTATATATTTTTACACAAAGTAATGTAGGAAATTTAGCTAAGAAGAATGGCCTTTTACTATCAAAAGAGGCTTATACCATATTCACACACATACACACACACACACATAAAACCGAATAATGATCGGACGGAGAAAGAGAGCTAAATGAACAAATGAAAAGAAGGCAAGGTGTGTTCTCACAACTATGCGTAACCCTTGTACGGCGATTAATATCGCATCAAATAAATTCCAAATTGCTGTTTGAGTATCATTTAACAATCTTTGATCATCTACGCACCAGCACTTGCATTCCCGCTCCCCAATCTATAGCTCCCTTTTGTCTGAAGACCTCCGGCAGCGACGTCACGCTCTCGGGACAGAAGCCGTTGCGGCAGACACTCTGTCGGCGGCCCGGCGGCTGCTTAGCATAGATGGTCTCTAGATAAACGGTTGGTGGGCGCTGGGGTACAGACTCAAATCATTTTCAAAGAGCTGCCTATCCCATTTTTTGGCGCATTTTTAGCTGGGACATTAAAAGTCTAAAAGATCAATTAATTGTGCTTATGTTCTTTAAATCTGAAGGAGGCCTAATTAAATATTTAATTCAATATTCTAAAAAGCCTTTTAAATAGAGGTCACACATTTTTTTAAATTAATATTATTATGGGTTTTCATTTTCATTTTTATTTATTTTATTTTTGCCATGTAGGCTAAAAATTAATTAAGTGCCAAACCTTTTAATGAAAAACTGCAACTCGGCTGATTTTAGAATTGATAAAACAGACAAATATAAAAATGTTCATTCATTAAAATATTTTATGTGTGTGCACACATATGTATTTATTTATGTACATGTGCACATTAGGGCACACCCCCTTATTTAGAGGCATGTACGTGTGTGTATTTCCGTGTTTCCATCAGATCATTAATAGGCTTATTAATATTTTCATTGTTAATAAAACAATGTTGGTGAACAGTAGCCATCATGACACGCATTAACTTTATCTTTACCTCCATTATCAACGCCTCCAATCTAATTTAAAAAAACAAAAAAAACAAAATTGAAAAAAATTACTCATTTCCACTTCCAAGGAATCGCTAAGCGAGCCGCTCGGACAACGGACGTGCACACCCGGTCAACGTCTTTGGCTTGAATTTGAACTGGGACTCGGACCGGGCACTGGGACTGGGACTGAGACTCGGAGCTGGGATGTGGTATCTGGTATCTTTAGCGTATCTCATTCACATTCATAAATTTGAATTCGCCTGGTTTTCACTGTGCTCGTTAGCTGCTGCGTCTTTTTGAGTGTTTGGTGTCGCTTTGGCCTCTGCTTCTGTATACCCGATATTACGTATCTCGCCATGTCGCCGAGGCGACCACCCGATTAGAGGAATAGTTTGCGCTCATTTGACTGTTTGTGGGCACGTTTGGTATTCGTGGCTGAATTTCTTAAAAACAATAAAATAAAATTAAGCAAAACGGCATTTTAATAATGCTGCTGCTGCCGTCGTCGTCGTCGTCGTCGTCGTCTTCTTTTCCCTTAGATGGCCCGTTCGCTAGCTCTCAGGTGTAGGCTGTTGGCTGTTGGCTGTTGGCTGGTGTTCGTAATGGGCTATAATGGATCTTCCTAACAATTTGATGATTTATGTTGTGCAGCTAGCGGTTGTTGTTTCGTTTGGCTTCTTTATAGCTGTTTTATTATGTTTATAGCGCTTATAGCGTTTCTGTCTGTGTCTTTATCGGCTAACCGAAAACGGCCCTGGCGCTCGTGTATAACGCTAGTGTCGGTCCCACTCAGAGACCAATGACGTGCGCCTCTTGGCGGCTCTTTGTTTCCCCCGTATGGATATGCCTCGCCGCTACCATCGCCGTCGCCGTTGCCGCCGCCGCCGCGCATGAGCCGTCCCGTCGCATGTGCGTTCAAATTTGGCTTCGCGTTTGTTTTTGTCATAATAAACCACTAAAAGGGAGCATATAAAAAGTAATTTTCCGCACCTGCCTTCCAAACGTGGCCAACGCCAGCGGTACTTCAAGGGTTCCCTCGGCCCTCCGATGATTTACGAGTTGCGTTTATCAAACGAGCTAACAGTGTTGCCATTTCGTTTTTCGACTTAATTGAATACCACTTGTCAGATGAAGCACATTGTTAACCCGTGCAACTATCGCACACTCAAGGATGCCACACAGAGCACTGAGAAAGTACTTATCGCTCACCTCCATTTGCATGTCAGCTCTCGCAGACCGGACAACGTAAATGCCTCTAGTTAACTAGGTACATTAAATGTACCGCTGATTCGATTAAAGTGCTAGATTAGTGTATTTAACGCCTTAAACGACTTTCAACAAAACTAAATCTCACAGTTATGTGTAATTGCTTGAGACTCTCTGAGCATTAGCTCACAAACAGTGAGAAAATAGCAATATAAGTGTAATAAAACTTTTATCAATTACACACCTTCCTAAGATCCGGCAAAGATCAACTCTTTTTAAACTGTAAATATTTTGTTTTGTAGTTTATTTATATAGACGCTGTTGCCTTCAAATCCAAAGCTAAAGCGCAGCTTAAGTTTTCTTCTAATAAATATTTCATACTGAATTTAATCGAGATTTTTTTCAGTTTTTTATTTCAATTAAGGTTTGCACGAACTTAATGTACTAGAAATTTATTTATATATAGTATGATAGAAATTATAGCCGAGTTTTTCTCTAGAGTGAACTTTAGTTTATGACGACTTCTATAGTCAATCCATACTGATCACAGATAACTATGTTAAATTGATTCTAGATATTTGTTTCTGAATGTGTCAGCACTGTAATAACGTACTCGTTTTCATGACAGGCTTTATAAACTACATGTTTAAAAAATTGTTCAATGACATCATCCAAGTCAAGCAGTTCTTTCATTTAATTACTTTATATTCGAGCAATTTTAACTACGGCAAATTTGTAAAAATATATATGATACAAGTTACGTTGTCTGAATACTGCAAGTAATAAAAAACTGCAAGTCTAATTAGCTCATAGGAAGGCTGAAACATGTATGCCTGAGATATTTCGTATCAAAATTTATTTTTTATAATTTACCTTCAATTTAATTTAAAGAAAAATCGAAGTTAAAACTAAATTTAAATATAATGATTAAAATTAATAAAATAAATTTTTTTATTTAAACACCGCTGCAGCGGTTTACGTTAAATGACTTCTCTAAACCACCTAGTCATAAAGCTTACTGATCTTCAAGGAACCGGAATTAAAAATCAGGTTAGTGTAAAATTCTTGTCTTAATCAGAGGCTATAGTAGCAAAAAAAAGTTGTTAGCTTGCTAGTTTATGACTTAATCATTAACTAATAATTATAGTAATTATTATATTTATTTTCAATTATTTATTTTTCTATTATTTATTTTTGTATTATTTATTTTTCTACAAAACGAACTTTCATAATGAGTGAAAGATTTTTGATCGCATTAAATCTGATAAGGCTGGCAATCAAATGCAAATAACTTTTGAGGAAATGCAGCTTCTATTTGGCGATGTCCATTAATATATATGTATGGGGTATTTCGTTTTGTAAGTAAGTACACATATGTATGTGAAGATACCTGTATTGTATTCATGCTTGGCATTCCATAGATAAATCGAACCATCGAATTTGGTTGTCGTCGCAGTCGGTTGACAATCGCATTACAAACAGCAAATGTGTCAGAAATATTGTTATTGTGAGTCTCTTTCATTTGTTTCTGGTACAATGGTCGTAATTTGGGACTTTAAGAGCTTTCAATGTGTCGTTTCGGTGCGCGTTGCGGGAATTTTAAATTAATTATTTTTTTGACCCCACACAATGTTCGGGCCCCAAAAAAAGTGCCTGGGAGCACGGCCAATGTCTACAAAGCTGCCGTCGTCGCCAACACTTTGCATACATAACCGAATCGATAGTTTTGTTTTCAACGCCGACGCGGACCGGTTAGTTGGCCTGGAGTTGGAGCTGGTAGCTGAGAGCTGAGAGCAGAGAGCTGGGAGGCCGGGGTATATATATACATATATCGTACGTGTACATGTACATCAGAGTCCGTCGCGGGCCGAATTACTGACATAATATTATTGTAATGTTCCTATGAGACTCTTTCTCGATTCAATCGGCCTGGCCGGTGTGCCACTTTTTGTCTACTCACGAAGACATGAGCATATTTTGTTTGTAATTTATTATACGCAGTTGGTGAGCTGCCTACGAAATTAATATGGCTTAAGCGTCAACTCATGCTTTCTGTGTTCGGATGTCGTTGTCGGTCGTGGAACACGAGGAGTTATTTGTACCAGCGCAGCTTTGCCAAAATGTGCTGCCACTTTGGGCCATCATTGGCTTTGGCTGGCCCAGGCTCACTTAATTCGTAAGAAACAATTTGCATATGTATGTGTATGTATGTATGTGTGTATAGATGTATGTGTTGTCGTTCAACAATGGATTGGCAAGGTGTGAATTAATTTGCTCCGCACGCCAAAAGTCAAATGTTGAGAAGAAAAGCCACACACAGCAATCCAGGAGAGACGTTCTTTTCCGCTGTCGCAGCCACCCTTCTGCCGGCATTCTGGACTCAATTCTACGAAAACGTTGCCTGCATTTAGCCTCCCTTTGACGACAAACGATGGGCTCAGAGTCGGGTTTTGGGCTTTGGGCTTGGGCTGTGACTTGGGCCCGGGGTTTCGGTTTTGGCACTGTGGCCGACTTATCAATGACAAATCTCCAAAATCGTTGCTGTTTGCCATTGCCAATGGCTGTCAATTTGGCTTGTTGACACTTCGGCGTCTGGTGCTCACCAACAGTGGGCACTCTTAACACAGCCCGAAAGGTTTGGATCGCATTTCTTTTCTTATTTTGTTGCTGGTTTTTTTCTTCCTTTTTTTGTTGTGCCTGCTTATTTTCCCGGTGGGATTTGGAGCTTCATGAATGAAAGGCAAAGTCCAGGCGGGACATTCCTTGGCGCGTCGCAGCGGCCGGCTGACAAGCGGAAGTTGCCGTTACTGGCGACGGATTGAACCATTGCCATTACTTCAATTGAGACAATAACCGAGCCATCTGTAGCTGTGTTCCGCCCCCCCCGCCCTTGGCTTAGGTCCGTGGCTGAAGCTTATTGATGCACGGACTTTATCATCTAATAGATTAGGAATTGGCTGGCTTATATATGAGTGTGTGTGTGTGTGTTGGCCTCGATTGCCGGCTCTGGGGAGTGAAATCCATGTGTTTTAATTAAGCGCTGCGGAGACTGAATTTGTCAACGGCTGAACATAAACATATTCCAAGCGCAGGCCGTTGATGGTGTTAAATTCGATTAGATCTACGACTCGGCGTTGAGGCTTCATTCAGGCAAGAGACTGTGGCAGCATCAGCAGCATCAGTGCCATCACCAGCAACAGCAACAGCACGAACAACAGCAACAACAACAACAACACCAACAACAGCAACAACAACAGCACAGAGCCTTAATGCAGTCGCAGTCGCAGTCGCGACACATTTATTTAATCCGCAAGTTGCTCAAATTGCAAGCGTTGTCTTTGCTGGTGCTCGGTGGTGCTTTAACATTTTCGCGTATCGCCAGAGACAAAAGCACAAAAAAAAAAAGAAGCGAACAGCGACACAGACACGCTGACAATCGAAATCCAAAATACTGAATGAAGGCGCAAAGTAAAACAATATCTGATTTGAAGCATCCGGTCGCGATTGTCATTGCCACCTATGTCACCGCCATTGCCACCGCCACCGCCACCGGCACCGGCACCGCCGAGCGACTCGGCGACACGCGAGGACAGAGGATAGTACCGAAATGAGGGCCCATGCCCAGGCCCAGGCCCAGGCCCCCAAACTCACTTCCTGCGACTGTTTAGCTGTCCGGTCTGTCCCAATCTCTGTCCTGCTGCTGCCGTTGCTATTGTCATTCTCTCTGTTGTTGGGCTCCACCCGACCCCGACCCACTCTATATACTCACATATATATATATATATATATATATATAGTGTGAGATCAATCGTATTCGATTGCAGAATGCGCGGTAGGTAAGCGTTAACGACGTTTTTGAAGTTTCTCTGCTTCGCACCCCCTCGGACTCCGATTCCGACTCCGACTGCGACTCTGCTGTTTTTGGTGGCAAGAAGCGCAGCGACAACAAAAAAATTGCGACACGTTATTTCAATTTAAAATGTTTATAATTCAGAGTGTTCTCTGCTCTTTTTTCTGTTTGGTTGTTGCTGCTTTTGTTGTTGTTGTATGCTACCACCTTCGCTGCCGCCAAACCAGCATCGAACATCCAACGGCGACAGCGAGCTGTCGTCACTTTTGCCACATTTGCCAGCACGAAAACAAAAACAAAAGCCTGGCCAACAGAATCCATTCAGCTCCAATCCCCATAATACGAGTATGTATCCCAATATTAGGGTATTTAAGTTTGGATCGGACTGCGCACGTATTTTGAAAGTCTGCAATTAATAACTTGAGCCTGGAATTTGGTTACTTCGTGTAAATACACTCAGAAAGCTGTTTTAAATGAAATGAAATTAAATTATTTTGGATAGTTGCACTCAGAAGACGCTAATTATATTGAATTGAATACAATTTTTAATTTACAGGAATCACAATGTTATCATAAAAGTATATAAGTAAATTTCGCTCTGAAATTATTGTTCTTGGATTAAGTACAAAATACTTATAGGAAGATTTTGTTTTATTTTTGTTAAATTTTTTTGAACCAATGACTCGCCTTGAGGTTCGGCTTGCAATACTCCTTTTTCACATTCATGGGTCGAGGTTTTCAAATTAATTTAGGCATATACTGAAATTTTAAATGTAACTGAAATTTAAAATGAAAATATATGGTTTTTTAATTTGTTTTTATTTAAATATATAATACAAACTCTTCTAGCATTTTAACAATTTTATTTTATATTTAAAAAAATATTTATATTAGTTACTAGCAAAATTTAAAATTCAGTTTCAGCTAAGAAAAATGTAAATTTTTTGCCACGAAGAGAAATTCCCTTTTCCCGAATCAAGCATTTCTTTGTCAGATCAAATAATTTCTGACCTTTGCTGAATTTTGATGTTTGTACTTGATGTGAGTATAAGAAAGTTTGCGTTTTGTTCGCTAAGTTTACATACTAGTGGCTATATGGATTATCACTCAGTTTTATTGGCTATAGTGCCAATAAATGCAAATTAAAATGCATTCGCGGCGCCTGGGCACCGGCCCCAGTCGATTTCACTTGCATTCCCTCACATTCGACGGATTTCGCAGCTTTGGCTTTAGCACTTTGTAGTTGAAATGTTATAATGAGGAAACCGACAGGGCGAAAAGGGTGCAGTCAAGTACCCAAGTCAAGAAGCGACCGCCAACAACGTGTGCTTGGGTGGCCTTGGGCGCTGCTCCTCAGAGAGGCTGTGTGTGCGTGTGTGTGTGTGTGTGTATGTGTGTGCTGTCCAAAGGCCATTAAACGGCAAATACATTTATGGCCGTAATTACACCCTAAAATTCAAATTATATCAACAAACCAAAACCGCACGTTGTGACCACTGCATGACTCAATCTGAAGAGCGCTGGCGCTTCTTGGCCTTGCGGCTGGCCCTGTCCTTGCCTGATGATGTTTTTGGCCCAGACAGTCGGCAGCAAGCCCAGTCGCAGACTGGCACTGGCACTGGCACTGGGCTACACGGCCTTAGGTCCGCATTTATTTTTACAAGCTTGTAGCACAATAGTCGTAGGCTTTTGTCGGCACGCCCACGCGCCCCTGCGCCCAACCCCCCGTCCGTGCCCCTGACTGTGCCTCTGTTGACTTAGAGCGGACCAGGCCGGGATTATCCAGCAGTGCTAAAAACTTTTTAGAAGTCATTAAAACCTTGTAGTGGTAAAATTAATTACTTGTAGTTGCAAACAATGTAGCCACGCCGCAAGCAACATTTCCATTCAGCACTCCTCTGCTTCTGCCCCTGCCTCTGCCACTGACTCGCCTTCGTCTTTGGCTTCCTCCTCGTCGCTTTCTTCTCCGGGCTGACGCTGCCAACCAACGTCCAATGTGCGACGTCCAACGTCCAACGTCCATCGTCCACCGTCCAACGGGAATGAGTTGAGCTGCCGTTCAAGCGGACTAAGTGCATGTTGGTGAAAACATATTCACTTTGAAATTTATTAACTTTGCGTGTTCTGTTGAATTAAGAATCCAGACGCAAAAGTTTCCACAATGTTTGCTCAAAGTCGTAGACCTATTCAGAAGTCATACATATTTACAGTTTGGAACGCCGAAGCCAAATAAACTGTTGTTGCTTATTTAAATATTTGGCTTTAAATTTAAGCGATTTTCGGGCGATTAGCTTAGGTCTTCAGGCTTGCTAAAACTTATATATCTATTCTATTGAAAACATTGGAATCATTTCACATTTTCTGGGTTTATTACAAGGTAACATATAACTTTTATTATTTTATTATATTTTTTATTACTATCAGAAAATATTTAGAGTATCTTTCTTGTCATATCACCACATTATTTTATACAATACAAATCTGCTGAAATATATTTTAATAACTGATATACAAACTGTTGTTTCGAACCTGAAATTCGCATATTTCGAAATCATGAACCGAACCTTGAACCAAACTAGATTCCCACAAATCAATGGAACCTTAACAAAAAAAAAAAAAAATAGTATCATATGAAAAAATAAAAATGTAATATTTTCATTTAAAATTGGAAAGAATATGATGAAGGGTTCGAACCAAAACCTCCGCTTATTGATGTAGAATATGAAGGTCATGAACCAAACCCAAATATGAGGCATTCCACTGTACATTTGTATTTATTTATTTAGTTTTGTTTTGGACTCTTGCATCCATGGTCCACGCCTAGTACTCTGATATGAGATCTACAGCTATGTCATCGTCAAAAAGTATTATTAGTGATATACAGGGCTTTGAAAAGTAAACATAATTTTTATTTGTGGTAAATAAAAGAGACAAAATAGCCGAAACTGTTTATGCTACTAATGGATCATAAAAGTTGATATGTGTGTTTGGGTTTGTTTGGTCTGTCGACGGCTTGCCCGAGTCCAATCTTTATGAGAATCGACATAAAACCAAAAAGGTAAAGTACCCACAAAGTGCGGCCTAACCGAAAACACATGTTCCATATTTTACCAAATTGTCAAAATGACAAAAAAAGAAAAAACGACTAATTATTTGTAAATTTTATGGAGAGACACTTAAAATAATTCCAGCAATGGGTTTACGCAAATGCTGCCAATTGGCCCTGCTGCAATTGTGGCCGTGGTGCAGGCACTGAAATGTTCATTACTTTCAATTAAAAGCTCAATAATTAAACATGACGTATTTATGAGTTTGACAACAACGGCGCCGGCCATCGCGATTTCCGCATGAGACAATTCCAGCTGTTAATTGCGTGAAAATCTTCTCAATATTGTGACATTACAAGGCAGACATAAGTACGCAATTACATACTTACTATATACTAATTATTGTGTGCCATCAATATTTATATATATATATATATAATATATATAATATGTATATATATATATGTATAATTATATGTATGTTGGCAGCACACGCGATACTGCGGAACTGCGGAATCGGTTACAAAAGTCCATTAGGCGATTGTTCACAATCGACAAAAAGAAAAAGTACGAAAAAAGCGCAGTTGCTGCAACTGCAGCGAAAGTGCAAAACGCCATGAATCACATTTTGCCAATTAAGCATGATCCGTTGTAAACGGCATACTCGTAAGCAAAATCATAATTTTATTCATGCATATGCCCGCATGCGAGTAAGCAAAACCAGAGGCAGGGGCAAAGGGGGGCGCAGAGGGGCGCAGAGGGGCAGAGGGACAGAGACAGAGGCAAAGCCATCGCGACATTCTTACACCACACCGGAATCTCAATGTAGGCAGCAGTTGTGACTGGGGCGTCGACAACAGTTTGGCGTCCGTCCCGCCGGTCCGTCCGCCTCTTTTGGACCGGATGGGCTATTGAGACCACCAAAGCAGCAACAAAAACTCGCACACATTCGACTGCACTGAGACCCGGCCAAGAACTGCAAGCGCTGCACTCTACGGCCCGGCCCGGCGCGGCCCGTCCGCGATTACATTTGTGTTTGTAAATGCGATCGCCGATCATATTTCAGTCGCGGTCGCTGCCGCGCACGTTGGCCAGAGGCAGCGCTTCCGAAGGGGTTGCCGACCCAACTTGCTGTGGGGTCCGACCGCCCAGCGAGTGCAAATCACATAATTTTCATTTAATTGCGAGCACAATGTATTTGCATTTGATTTGTAAACAAATGCACTTTGTAATTGCATCCCACTGTATGTCGGCACTCGCACAACAGCGCTGCACTCCCATGGTACTAATTAGCCTGCACCAGCAGATTAACACTGCTGTCCATCTAAATATGTGCGCTGCGAACTTGCGAATCAAATGCAAGCAAAGGCAAAAGCGAGGTGTAGTACCGCCAACAACAAAAAACGAAAGGCAAAGAAAAGTGTAAAAGAAAAACGAAAAGTGCAGGCCTTTTCTTTCTGAATGAAATCACAGCTCTGCGCTTTTAATATCGACCCGCCCCTCGATCCCCTCTGCTAGTATCGCTGTCAGCACAGTTAATTGACCAAAGCAACGGCCATTGAGTACTGTGTATATAGTATGCATATATATATATATAAATATGTATGTATATAGATATATATTAGTATGTATTTGTACACAAGTACGAAATACTTATTTGCAGCAAACTTGCTGCGTTCAGCTGCGGCGCTTTGCTTGGCAAACCGCGAAAGGTGATAAACAGAAAGCCAAACTTACAATCGCAGCGCAGAATTATGTGCACATAGTATATTCCATATTAAAGAGTCAGCAATAATTAAATATTGGCCCCTTTCGCATTATAGTCAATTTATACACGTTGTGAATTACAAATTTATTTTGAATAACTGGCAAACTTAAGAAAATTCCTAAGAGACTCGACTAGAAGATATCCTGCACCCTTCCATTATGTGTACATATAAAAGATGCATTAAGAGAAAATTCTGTACGGAGTGGATTTCCTTCCCTTTTCTCCAGCAGCTGCTGCTGTGCCGGTTGTCGCGTTGGGAGGGAGTTGTCTCTGGGATGTTGGACAAAAAGTTTGCATCGATTGCAGCTTAGAGAATCGAGTAGAAATGTGTGATCGACAATTTTTAGTCGACGTTCTGACCACTCTGTGCGCCTGGTACTTTAGCTGGAGTTTGCATTAGGACGGATTCTTGCACATCGGCGGCCCAAAAGTGTTACCTTGAAAATAGGCAATCGAATTTTGCACTCTTGATTTTTTGTCGACCTCCTAACGATTCTGTTCACCTGTAGCTAGATCTAGATCTTAAATTTTCTGAGATCCACGCATTCATAAAGACATAAGCTAAGCCGGACGGAGAGACAGACGGACGGACATGGCTAAATCACCTCGACTATACATTTGCATAAAAACCTGTCCAATTTTATTTTATTTTTTTTTTATAAGCAAATGACAACTGTCAATTGACGAGTACAACTAAAGTAAATAATAATAATAATAATAATATAATAATAAAATCTTAAAAGCTGAAAGCCTAAAAGAGTTTTATAAATTTCTAGGAAGGTTTGCAGTAGATATGTTTGTATTCATAAATGAGAAATGGTATAAAATAAGAGACAATAACATATTATTCAATAGGTTTCAGATGCATAGATAATTCAATTAATTGCCGGAGCTCGATTTGTACATTAATTTTCCCAGTTCTTGTATAAAGACGGAAGTATCAGTTAAATGCAATAAATTCTGCTTAATATGAATATTTTTAATATAAGCGTGTATTGTATGTATTTTTTTGGGTCTTTGGTAGATGAATTTTTTAAGTGACATTCAACCAACTGAATAACGAGATTTCTCGCTTAAGTACCAGACTAAAACGATCTTAACCAAAAATTTTACGTTCATCACTAATCACTAATAATATAAAAATAAAACTTCTTTATTCATGAATTTGTTTAAGAACAACATTCATACTTTATGCAAACGTTGAGTCATTCAATGACTATTCATATAATATACGAATGTCTTCGATTCATCCGGAAAAAGTGTAAATATATTCAAGAATTTATAGATATGCTTAAATGATTTACCCATGCAATGTTTTGGATATTTTAGTGCTTTAATTGGTAGATGTTGTCATTTCTTGGTTTTTAATTAATTAAATTAAAGCTATATCAAATCAGTTGCGTAAAGGAAATTAAATTTATCTGAAAACCATGACCAACTTTGCACCTCATCGAATAACATATGAATACCAATATACATAAACAACTATATATTAGATATATACTGGGCGCCAGCTTATCGTTTGTCGGCAAATCAAATAAAAGCCTCCAAACCACGACGAGGCCGTTGTCTGCGGTGGTTCAAAGTGCAGATACTTTTCACGCAAAGTCTAATAAGAAATGCAAAGGCAATTGCACAGGAACTGATTCAAATGTATGAACGATGTGAACTCGTGCTGATACGAATTGGACTAGTGTGTGTGTGTGTGTGTGCGCCACAGCAATCACAGTCGTCAGGTGGAAATTAATTGCCGACCATATAGACATGACATGGAAGATCACGGGACGGAATGAAATCAAACTGAAGCTATTAATCGGCACAGCAGAGTGACAAACATCTATTAGGCATTTAATTAAAAGTTTCGCACTTACCAGGGCCGAGAGCCGACAGTCGACAGTCGACGGTCGACGGTCGGAGAGCCAAGAGTGCCGCCAGTTGGCCGTGTGGCTATTGTTGTCATTGATAACATTTGAATAACCATTCTTGATGTCCGATACTCGGACAAAGTGTCGAACTCATGCATTTCAAGTTTCCGCCTCCAGATAGCGGCAAAGTGCAAACACAAACACAAACATTTGCCGACAATTACTTACCAACTGCGAGATAAGCCATGGCCAGCCAGCCCGGCTGAGACAACGCTGCTCCACTTCTGCATACTATCTGCGACCAGACCATAACCATATTGATTTCCTATTTACATTATTGGGCTATCATCCCAGCCGTGGGCCACTTAATAATTCGATGGCATGATATATGCCCAGCCGATCCTCAAGTGGTGCTGGCGACAGGCGAACAGCAGCCCACCTCTCCCACTCGCTGTTCTCTTTCTCTCTCTCTCTCTCTCACCCTCCCTCTACCTCTCCCTCTCCCTCTCCCTCTCTCTCTCTCTCTCAGGTGCTTATCATTTAGTTTGGGCCTGTGGTATTTGTAGCTTTAAGTGGGTGGCAGACTGGCGCTGGCTGCGACGCCAACGCCCGCAATTCCAGAGGCCACGAGTCCTCGTTGCAAGTGTGTCCGTTGACAGGCCCGGCAGAAAAGGTCGCTGGCTCGTGAACACGCTACACCTGTCGGTGCTCTGGTGCCGATGCCGAGCCGATGCCGAAAGTCAATGAGTATGTAAAACACAGTGTTCTGGTCAGCCTAACCACGCAGACTACACTCATCCGATTAAACTTTTAAATAGATGTCAAACAAACTACATTCGGCTAACTACAAGGACTCGTTGTCACCGTTGAGGCTTCAGGCTGATGTCGTCACTGCCACAGCCGCAGAGTTGTCTTAGGCCTGCACATCCACACACACACACACACACTCACACTCACACACACTCTTGTCAGTCCCTCGGGCACACACACACACACACATACATGCACACCTTTGGCCGTCCATGCTCAGGTCGAGGCGTTCAAATTCAACCCTGTCCTGACGCGCATCGTTTAACCGGGCCGTGACGGACAAATGTCCGAAATTTAAAACTTTAGATATGTCGCCGGCTTGAAAGCCGGACAGAAGGCCGGACAAAGGTGTGCGGACTCCCTTACGGGACACTAGTTTCGTTACGCCAGCGGTTGGGCGGAGCTTTGTTGTGCCGGTGTCCAAAAATAGTCATATTATCTAACATGGTTTTTACACACTAACATGAAATTGGCGACATGGTCTCGGCTTGGCTTTGTGGCTATTTTTGTTGTGGTCCAAATTCTTATTAGACACACATCTATATACACACACACACACACATACCAAGTAAACAGATGTGAGAAAATTATTTTAATATTTAGGCAATGTTTTTTAAAGAATGATTTATTTTTGCCTAAGCTTGCGAAAAATTGTTTAATGTTGTTAAAAACTGGGTAATCCATTTTGAAGATTATTATGTCATCAAACACGTCCTTCAACAAGCCAATGTTTTCACCAGCCGGCGGAATCCAAAGGCCTTTCAGACCATGACCAATTAAATAATTGCATCTGTCAATCAAAAAATGTGGATTTCTGCAAGTAGATGTGGAAATTAGTATAGAAAACCAATTTCTTTTAAGTAGTCTATAAAGAGAACAGTAAGCAACATAACATTTATAATAAATTCGTTTTTTTTAAATTAATTTCTATATATAACAAAGAAAATATAAACCAAATAAGAGGAATTAATATTCCATCTGCGCACATAAAATCATAAAAACATAAAATAAAACCATTTATAATACACAACATAAACGTTTAAGTATTTTGGATGCTTTTCAAATATATTCATTTTTATGGTGAAATATTTTATATTCAAACCGCACATTCTAGTTAAAATGAAAACCTGCAAATTTTAAATACATACAAATTATTTATGTATTAATATAGAGTTGGTTCGTTCAAAGCATCAATGTTTTATTCAAAACAACACTTTCACCCATTCAATCATAAAAATATTTAGTAATTTAAACTTAAGAATTTAAAAATTTAAATAGTATATAAAAATACCATCTAATCGGATAGTTGTATATTATGTGCGATTAATTTTGATCTACTTAATAAGCAGAGTGTTGCGGAAAATTATGTTTTCCAATAACACGTAGAGACGATACAAAACATATAAATATCACAGAATAACAGAATACATTTAGCTTTTGCGGCTTATGTGGGTTATAAAATTAATAAATACTTGCAGGCTATTCAACTGTACATATAATCAATAAACATAAGTTGGTAATTATAAAGTTGTTATTTAATATTTAGAATTCAGTGAAGTTAAATCCTAGACAGTAGCCAAAGTAGCGAAGAATGCGGATTAACCAGCTAAGCAAAAGATACAGAGATATACAAATGCGCTACATACTTATATGTATATAGTATATTATAAATATGTTTATTTTATTTATTTATTATAAATAATTGACATAGCGAGTGTCAAAAGAAAAAACAATAGCACATTACAATTAAATATTCCGAAATTAAAAGCCTGAAAAAATTAAAAAAATATGTAATACCTAATTTAAATATTTGTTGTACATACGTTTTAAAAATTTGTTATCAGTTAGAAAAGCACTTTAAACTTTTAATTGTTTGTTGTTTTTAACTTTATTTGTTTGAGTTTTGCTTCGGTTTTCTCGTTAATTAAGCTTCAAAATGTAACTAAAAGCAAAGTCTCTTTCTGCTGCATATATTAGAAATATAGTATATGGCAGATATATATTAAGATTGGAAAACTTTGAATCACTGGTTTTGGCCTTTTTTTTGCAGATATTAATTAGGTATTTTTTAATCTTCTCTTAATCGCAATAAAAACGTTTATTTTACAAAAATCGACGCATCGCCGAATTGTAATATTTAATATAATAATAAGAAGAACGGAACGGTCCGCATACCCGAAATTCATTTAATTATTTTTTAACATGTACTACATACTATAATAAAGTCTTTGGAAATAATATACGTTTCCGGATCTTAAGTTTTTAACAAACTGTTAAAAAACCGACAAAATGTATACGACACGAAATTAAATGGATCAAAAGACAATAGTGTCCTTCTAGGCCACTTGAATAAACTAAACTATTAACAAATATTCTATATATATAAATAGATATAAAATGCCATATCCTAAAGGCAAATAAAAACGTGGTTTGGAATTACAGAGTATATAAATGCGACATATAATAGTCCGGATAAACGCCTTGTACAAATTAGAGAATTTCTACTCTATTTATATTTATTTCATATTTTAAAATACTATTGTATGCTCTAATAAATATAGTGCATAAATAAAAAAAATAAATTAAAATATAAATAATAAATATTAAATAAATAAATAATAAAAATGCTGATGATAAGACATTTTCTTTCATTAAAAGAAAAGAAGCATTATATTCTTGTCTTAACATGGAAAAACCAAAAGACACAAATCCCAAGTCCCAGATCCCAAATTCCAAATTCCAAATTTATATACATTAGTGTGAATTCTTGAATGCAATTCTTTTGAGTTTTAATTACACAAACAATTTGCATTTTACGCAGATACTGCAATGTACAAGTGTGTCTGTGTCTGTGTGTGTGCATATGTACATCTGTATGTACACGCGTATTTATGTACATTAAAAATGTTTAAGCTACTCCTTTTGTCAATTTCGAAGTCGACAGTGAGATTTGTGTGTGTTGCTTTGTTGTACATTGATTTAAATACTTGTGCGAGGGCTGGGATTATGCACGGGCACATTAGAATTGTAAAACGTCGATTAAAGTTTTGTATTGCTTATTATTGTGGCGAAAGAAAAAGAAAACGAAAAGGAAAAACACAAACAACACAAAAGAAGCTGGCGTCGCTGTGTTGGTGTGCGTTAAGGGGAAACGCGAGCGAGAGACAGCACGAGAGCATGTGAATTACGTCACGCTAGCGGTGCTCTTCACACTAGTGCGCCGAGTGCCGTAGATAAATGCGCAGCCATTTTTTAACGGGCGGTGCTTGGCACAGCCTGGGATCTTTGCACAGGGGAAATAGTGGGAAATTTGCCAACGTTTTTCTTGTTAATGCATATTAGGATATTAATACGAGTT
Source organism: Drosophila colorata (assembly GCA_035041545.1). Lineage (NCBI taxonomy): Eukaryota > Metazoa > Arthropoda > Insecta > Diptera > Drosophilidae > Drosophila > Drosophila colorata. The sequence goes on from JAWNLD010000222.1 coordinate 1,298,991, forward strand.
TAAAACAACAACTTCAGCTAGCGCGTGAGGGGGCCAAATCCCACTATAAATATCCCACCGGGCATGCAACCTAAACGCGAGTTCAGCTTTCGTTCGGGAACTATCTATTTGCGGGTAACGTGCACTTTGCGGAGCTTTCGCATCGGATGCCGCACAAAAGCTTCGGTACGGAAAAGCTGTGCTGCAAGCTGCACCTACGAGGGACGCCACAAGTCAAAATGGCGTCGCTATTGCACGGTCATCGAAATCGGAATGTCGATAAATCAAAGCTCCGCTTCCTCTTCCTCTTATTCTTACTCTGACTCGGACTCTGACTCCTCCTCTGGCGTGGCCAGAGCAGCGTAGCAAGTGGCTGCGCGGCATTCATCACAGGGAATTAATCAGAGCAGATGAAGCGACAACCGAAATAACGACGCGGCATCTCTGAAAGGCGCGTTATCGCTTTAATCGACATTGCTCTCAGTCCCGGTCCCGGTCCCGGTCCCAGTTTCTGTTTCAGCTTCAGCTCCAGTGCGTGACCATAGCCACAACCCGGCCCCGGTTCTGGCCACAAAAAAAAAAAACACACACACACACACATCTATATATATATGTAAAAAAAACCAAAAATAAATAAAATGTTTGGTAAAGGCGCCTTCGCAGCGATATCAATGCTTTGACATTGACGTAAATTCTTCTGCTGCTGCGCAGGCTTTTGTCTTTGGACCCTGCCACAGGCTCTGTCCCGCCCCTTGCCCCTTGCCCCCTGTCCCTTGCTCCTGCCCCTGGCTCTGGCTCTGATGCTTGCATCCATCAAGTGCGCGCCCCGTGTTTGTCAAATTATAAATTCCTTAAAAAAGAAAATGTAAATCTAATTTTCTTGCTCGGCGCGGCGCAAACGATATTCAAATACATAATGGATTTTGAACGGGCTGACAAGTACAAGCCCATTTAATCAATAATTAAGCGTAATCCATCAAGTACAAAGTGTCAAATGCACTCGCGAACACTTTCGTCCTCGCTGTCGCGTCGAGCTTAGAAAGGATTTCCATTACGCCCCAAAAAGCGCATCGCTCAAACAGCAAATCAAGTTGTCCTTGTCAAAAGCGAAAATACAACGACAGCAAAAAAAAAACTCAAAAAAGCAGCAACAACAACAAAAATAGAAGAAGATACTACACGAAACAAATCCGCGCTCGTCACATCTGCATGTCAAACCAGCAGCCGAACAACCCCCGGCCGGAGTCGGGCCGGAGTCGCAGTCGTAGTCGGAGCGCCGGTCTGTTACAGTCAAGATAGCAACAGCAGCCGGCTTATCTAAGCCGAAAAGCCAAAGCCAACGCGACCCACCACCTCGCCTTGGTCGAGCGATCCCCGCGGGGCCGAAACGGGGTCTATGTCTGTGTCTGTGTCTGTTCCAGCTATTCGTAAATGAGTCAATGGATCTGTAACAACAAATGTCCATTTTTCAATTTACCTGCGTGTCGCACTCATTCCCATCCCCTGCCCCGCCCCTCGCTTGTCGTCCCCTTGCCCCGCAGCCTGCATAAATTGAATCTCGTAGTACTCGTGAATAAATAAACAAACACCCACCGTATCGCTCTATAAATTAGCCCCTGACCAGTGGCCGGTGACCAGCCGCTTGGCCAGCGGCCAAATGACCGTGAAATTTTTCCAATATGCTGTGTTTCCTCGCCCTCGCAGTCTTGCCCGAAACAGCCCCTCATCCCCTCGTCCACTCAACCACTCATCCCCTCACTTCACTCGTTTAGCATTAAGACCACGACAATTCGGATGCACATTTGTGTTTTGTATACGCTAACATAAATGTCTATATACACATATATACTTATATCTGCCTGCACTTCTGTGTATCTGGACACATAAATTATTCCCTGCGCCCCGCTCGGACGAGTGAATAAATTTGATCGCGTCTTCCGCTAGTTAACATAATTTTGAAAAAAGGCAACTGCTCCAGTTTCTGGCTCACATCTTGTCGTAACATTTGGCTTGAGCAGTTGACGTTTGTCCCGCTCAGCGGGAAAATTTATATGCCGCAATTTGTCAGTTATTTGCAATATTTAGATACCATGTCCTGTGCACTGGCAAGTGGACATCGGCGCAGTTTCGGTTGAGTTATTATCCTCACGTTTACACAGTTGTTAGACCAGCTGACCATTTGTATTAGGCACACACATTTAATTTTATATATTTTCTTTTCTCTGGAGTGCTTACAGTTTTTCTATAAACGAATTAATCTAACTTATTTTTATTTTTTTTATTTTTGACAATAGCTGAACGAACGCTTACAGTGGACATTTGCCGAAAATTTTATAGATTTTGGTACTCAAATTTGGTAAAAATTACAAATATGCATATTTCTTCTTAAAATATAACGAAAATTGCTTTTCAATTATAAGTTTACTTTATAGAGTAAGAAATAATTAAGTTTATAAAACTAAGTGCAAAAATACTTAATTACATCAGTCTGAAGTCATTTGTTGTTCTGGCTAAAATTTTGCAGCCTAGATATAATTCTTAGACACAATTAATTATTAAGAATAAGAACATAATTATTTACATTTGTCTTAAATACAAAATCAGACTATTTAAGTTTATTTTTGTTATTTAATTACATTTTATTTTATGTTAGTAATTTTATATTTAAAATAATAATACTTCTAGTTCGATCATTTATGTTACTTAAGACCACTTTGACCTTCACTTGTAAACAAATTCCTTATTAAGAAATCCTTTGAACAAACGCACACGCACAGATATGAACCGCAGTCACTCAAAGTCCTTGAGTCAACAGTTCTATGGCAACAACAAAAACCAGCTAAGAGAGCGACAGTCTGCAAATAAAACTACTCAGAATATAATAAATAATTTCTGTTTTGCTTGGGCACGTCAGGCGGTGTCATATCTCGACATAGATTTTCGATTTATTTTATCTGCTTTGCTTTGCACAATTATTTGCTTGTCGCTCGCTCGCTATCCTTTTCGGCTTTTACTCTGTTGACAAAGTTGCAAAGAGTATATTAGCTTGTACAGTGCCTGTCTTGCTGTCAATATAAAACAAAAGGAATAGGGTATATTATAAGTTGTGAGACTAGAATAATTTGATTAGTTTTGTTGTATTACTGATGAACTCCTTTAAATAAATTATGTTGTCTTTAATTTTTACTATTTTTACACTGTAAACAGAGTATTGCATAGTCGGTTACAATTATCACGTTTTTACTTAACATATTTATTTATGATTCGCATTCGCATAAATAAGATACCCTGTTTAATGAAATATTGCTAGTTTTATTATCGACGAACAATAGCCCAGCACAATTTTGGTCAAAAGTTATAAAACTGATTATAAGATATTCGTACTAAAATCAAAAACAAATTAGTGTTTTTTCATTATAATTAATTATGGCTGCGAAGCTATCGCATGATGTCAACACGATCATAAAATGATGAATACATATTAACATTTCATTTCAGCAATTCATTTCATTCATATCACGAGAGTTCATGTCATTTATTTTGAGACGAAATACTCATTAAGGCTTTTACCGGCTAATGTAAACAGCTTGTGCGTGCTTGCATGTGTGTGTAAAGTAAAATGAAATACAACACATGTACACGTACACACACACACGCACACTAGTGCTTGGTATTGAAATTTTGAAAGGCCATCGCAGCATCAAAGCCAATTAAGATACTGGCACTGAATACATACAAGCTTTAAAGGAATACACGACTAATTTCTGCGACAAAGCCGACAAAAGATCGCGTCCAGTGCCTGGGATGGGCTGGGGATGGGGACCACTTTTGTCGCAGCGGCACTTTTGTCGCAAACACTGGCCGTAAAATTAAGAACTCTGATTGGTAACAAATGTTTTTGTTCATTCGAGTGATAAAAACGTAGCGAACTGAAAAGATATAAAATTCTCTTTAGTGTCTTCTCGGCGCATCAATGATAAAATATTTAAATGAGCGACGAATCCGAAGGCAATCGGACATTCAGGAAACCGAAAACCACAGAACAGAGACCAGAGAACAGAAACCTTAATGGCTGTGCACACGCACTGGAGCTATGTAAGTATCTAAACGGCGGCATAGACAACCTGGCCAACATGGACAACATGGACAACATGGACAACATGGGCAACAGAACGCAGCCAAGGGCAAAGTGTGAAACGCCGAAGGAGCCCAACGCCAATAGCATTCGGTTCGTTTCGTTACGTTTCGTTGCAGGCTGTTCGTTCAGCTGGTTTGATAAAATAAAACCAATATGAATACGGTCCGGCCAGGATATTAAATTACAGTCCGAACGACTTTGCGATTGACAAGTGGGGAACGGGGCAGGCACTCGTGCTGATTGAGGCAGCCAAGTGCCACAGAAATGTCGGCAGGACAAAGCCAAGCGGCTCACATGCCGGCGACGGGAACGGCAACGGGAATGGTATCGGGAACGAGAACGAGAACGACAACGAGCTGAGCTTGGCCAACACAATGCAGACGGGCCGCGACGCAATCATAAAAGGCATAAACAGTTGTAAAGAGCAAAACCACAAAGGGCGTAGAGTTAAAAATTGAGCACTAAAACGTTATCGAAAGCGGGACAGATTAACCAGGGGCTGGACAGGCAACGACGTCAGTCAGACTCAGACTGGGATATGGACTGATTCGGCCGGACAGGTAGGCAGCAGGTAGTCTATTTCAAAATATCGTATGTATCTTAAAGATACTTGTACAACATTATGGTCATTACTCTGCGTAACCGATACGCAACTGCGCTCGCTCTCTTTCTCTCTCTCTCTCGCCCTCTCTCTCACTCTGAGGGCCATTTAGACGACCTGGCACACTGCGTGTGATCGATCGGCCGTGCAATTAAAATAAGATCTGCCCAGTTGGCGACGGTGCCATCCTGGCCGGACTCAGTCGAATGAACGACCCACAGCGGCGCTATTGTCCTGGCCGTGTCCCATTCACAAGTGTCGCGTCTGAAATAGTGAAATAGTGAGTCGTAGATTAAAAAAAGGACTCGCCGCATTGATAAGAATTGTGACTGGACCAAGTGCCTGGCGCCAGTGTCGCATGGCTCGGATTGCGGGACACTTTTCACGAACCTTCTTCATTCATCAGGCAGTCAAATTTAGGTCACATTCCCAATTCTTCGCCTACTCTGTGCCTATTAAATAGATAAAGGAGGCATAAAAAAATGTTGTTCACATGTACGTCAACATATTAAGTGTAGAGGAGGTAGAACGAGAAACACTCGATACGATTAAGTATCTCTATAGATATACCTATGTTTCATCATTAATAGTCTTAGTCTGTATTTGCTCTTTGTAAGCTCTTCAGATCAAATTCGGGCTTTAGGTTGCAATATATATGTTCTCTTGTCAATCAATTTGAAAGATACAAGTTTATTAAATCGGATTTTAAATTAATGCCAACAATTGTTTGGCTATTCGTCTGTCCGTTAATGTAAGGCGATCAAATGATAAATTTATTGGTAAAACTCTGCATCTCCCTCAGTTTTAATAATATTTGTAATACAAAAATTGAATCCTCTCAAAAGAGAAAACTTTGGGAAAAGTCAGTGTGTTAAAATCCTTGGAAATTCAGTTTTAGAGTAAGAAAAAAAATGTAAAAAAAATGTACTGAGATATTATGAACAAACGGTTCTATTTCGATCGTACTTAGTTTTTTCTCAATGTGTACTGCTGTTAATTACTTGATAATTATCAGAGCCATTGTATTATATAAGATTAAGGCTCAAACACCTCCGCGTGTTTGCATTTTGGCTCTTGAACATTTAACGACAATGGCCGCCACGTTTAACATTTGTGGAAGGCTTATCTAAACATTTCTCTACCCTTAATTGAGTTTGAGGAAACATTTCGGGCATTTGGCATTGATTCTTGGGGGTTGCAACGAAGATGCTTGGGGCACATAAATTACAACACGTGTTTCAGATTACATATTTATTCCATGTACTCACAGGGCACTGTGTTTTCTTGATCCGAAACGAAGCTATTTAATATAGTAGTTACTTATGCTCGGGCTCAAAGATTAGATGGACTAAATAGAGAGTTCGGGAAATCACCCAAAACCAATAGACTGCCTTTCAAATTAAAAAGGGATATATCATCTCTGTTTGATTGGCAATGTACATTTATCAGGCATTAATTGACTTGTTTTATTGTGCTCTTCTGGGGATATTAAAAAGGTGAATGGCTGCGAGAAATAAGAAATCACGTACTTAGTTCAGTTGAGAGAGGAAAGTGATTTATCAGAAACTGATTTATAGAAACATGGTAGCATAATGAATGAATGATGATTTTTTTTTGTATAAAATAAGCTCAATATAAATATGAAAAAAATATCTAAATATATTTTTATATTTTGCTTAGGATTTCAGTATCTTGGAAAATTATATAATATATAATGAGATATACATTTTTTAGTTTGTAAGCAGCATTATTAAAAGTTCAATATAAAACGGTATTAATATTTTAAAGTGGGTTAAGTTCTAAGTAACAAGCAGGGAACTTAGCTAATAAAGATTCAAATAGTTTAAAATATCTTTTATATTTTAATAACAACTTTATTATTTTAAAGCTCATTATTATCGTTTAAAATATTATTTATATTTAATTTGCAACTTTATTTTGTTCAAAACTTATTATTACTTTAACTTTAACTTCAATATTCTCTGAGATAGTCAGGATAGCGTGTTGATGCTGATCAGGAATATATATTGTTATGTTGGTGTTGAATATGCATTCTTCGGTATGTTACATATATTTCCACAATTGCAAAAAAGCCTCGCTTATTATGTGTATAATAAACTTATATTATTAAGGTATTTTTTCCATTGTTTCAATTGGATTTCAAGTTTTATACTTTTCCAACTTTGAAGTGAGTTTTGAACATTTGGCCTGCGCCCGGCCGCGAAATAATCATTCGCTGTTCTCATATTTAAATTGGCGCCGGCGCCACCTGTCAGACTGTCGCTGTATTTTTGCACGATCCGGCTGTAACAATCGTGTATTTGCCGGCGTCCCGCGCCCTGCGCTCCTGCGGGAGTCCGGGAGCGTGGCGATCGCCAACGACGCAATTGCAGTGTGGCCGGGTCCAAAGACTGCGAGAACAATGTTCTCGTTACACAAAAATCATGTTTTCTGCGCTTGCCCTTGGAGGTCGGTCGTGGCCAGCGCTTGGCAAGCTGCAGGGTTCAATTGCGCAGGCGGGCCACACAGCGGCAGCTGTACCCCAGAGAGGACCAACAATGAGCCTTGGCGATAGGCGCGCTGCGTGGACGCGTTCATTCAAAATGCCCAGTTCAGGTTTCATTTGATATTTGTGGCGTCTATTTAGCGTCGCCAGCGTCCTCAACCGCAACGACCCCGATCGTCGCAGAAGTATTGTTTGGACTGGCCAGCCTAGTGTCCATTGAGCAAATGCTCAAATCAGAAGACGAAGATGTAGAAAAGTGGCTAATGCGCCGACACCCCGCTGCGACGGTGTGCGTGAGGGCACAGTCGTCTTTAATTGAGTTATACGACTGACCCTTGGTGGTACCTGGGCCTGGAACTGGACCTGGACCTGGTCCAGGAGGGTTGCCAGCGGCTTAATGTAGCATGTTTTGACATAAATAAATGCCTGAATACTTTTCAGTGATCGTATTCTGTTTGACTTTCTATGCCCAAAACAGTTTGGCATGATTTATGATGCTCGATTTGGCAACTTCCATATAATATAGATCTCTCTGCCTGGCAGATGAGGATGTGACCGATATTACCCACATTCAGGCAGTTAGGAAATGACAATAGCTTATTAATTCGGTTCGAGAATAAACGGTCAGGGAGGGGTGGCTTTAATAGCCCATGCCAATTGCTAGACTGTAGTTTCTTGATAGAACATTTTCATTTGTATATAAGAAAATCGAATGCTTAAATATGTATTGCAAAGATAAGTAAGCTATTTAAATATTATTATATATTTAAGATTACTCTCATACTCTTTCTTTACTAAATCAAATAAAATAATATATAAACAATAGTTTATATTAGCTAAATACATACAAATAATAGGCTACATGCACATTTCAATGAATTTTAAAACTTTGTTGTTTGTTTATTATTGAAAAAAAAAGAACTTAGATTCATCCAGCTTGCCCTTATTTAGCCATGCATAAATATATTTATTTATTAGAATGCTCTTTAAAAGTATTTCAGGTTTTCCAAGTAGAATTAAGACTTGTTTGATTCCAACTGGGCCAATTTAAAAGTAGGCTACAGTTTATGAATTCCTAAATGTGTTGCATACTTTCGGGCTGCGCAAAATAATTGAATTGCGTGTGTGAATATATTAATGCTTGTTGAAACCTATCCTTCTCTCTTTCAAAGATATAAAATTATAGATTGAACTTAATAATAATAATCTGTAACTTTTTAACAAACAAACTTTGGTTTGACTGCTTGAAATATGGCTATTTCTTGCCAGGCTGTCGAGCAGATTCAATATGTAATAACGAACCCAATACTTTAAAACTGTACCGATTTTAAAGAATAATGGCATTTTAGTAATAGTTTGTGCTTTATATGACCAAATAATTATTATTCTATTTTTTAAGAAAGACTGCATTTAAAATAAATAAGTTAATGAAATTCAAAATCTTTAAATATATTTTTTTGCTATTCTAACACCAAAATTAGTATAGAACACAATTTTAAGCATCTCCGAATTCTATTGTCGTGTAGTATCCTGTACATATTAAAAATGCGTGAAAAAGGATTTATTGGTTTAAAGCAAATGTATGTCACAGGCGGAAGGAGGCTTCTCTAACCAGTAAAAGTACTTATATTCTTGGCCCATTCGATCTAGTTTATTTTAAACTATTGAAAATATTTTCTTGAGAAATAAAAAAATATTGAAAGGTTTAATACATTTAACATCAAAGTTAAAGTTGCTGGCTCTTTTAGAGTAAATAATTAATTATTTTCGTATTTAAAAATGGCATTCGAGAACCTTTTTTCCAAATTATACAGATACTATATTATCGACTTTGCTCATGGTCTGAATCAAGAGTTTATGTTGCACTTTGGGGCAATATCTATTTTTGCTTCATACACACATATGCATTAAACTATTCTACCAAATCACATCTGTTTAAAATGGATACAGCCCATAGTTAATAATTTTCATAATTTTCTATCATTATTTTTTATTTGATACTAAACAGTCTTTTTTTAATGTGCAATGGTATTTGAATTCCACTGTATTCCATTTACATCTGCATACGAAAATAGCCTTTGATAAGAAATTGGATTCACAGATAGACGCCAGCTCGTATGAATATACTATTATAACAAAATTGGTTAAAATAAAATCCCTTATTATGTTATTTTATATTATTTCGTGCAAACTGTGCACCAATTTTCTATGAAATATGTATTTTATATTCATACAAGCGGGTGTCCAAATGTCAGTCCATATGTCTGCTCTTTAAAGCTAATACATTCGCTCAATTTTATGATTCCTTGTTTTTATTAATTTTAATGATTACAAGATACAAGTTGAATTGAGCTCTTTCCTTTTGTATTGAATCGTTTTCGAAATTTATTTCTATATTAAGAAATTAAAGACATCGTTCTTTCTTCCTTCTTCGTTTTTTGCTTTTTTGTAATATTTATATAATTTGGATTTTTGCTGAACTTATATATATATAAGTATATATATATATTGAATACTTATTTGATCTATATATGTTTTAAGTGCAAATTGTTACATAATCTCTTAACAGAATACCATTCATTATAAACATATAAAGGGACAACAATTTTTTGATGCACCTAATTTTTAACTATTTAATTAGTTTAATTAGTAATATTAGAAACGAGTCCTTATAGATTTTCTTCAATTAGTGGTGTATGCACTGGAAAACATATATCTGTCAATGTTGTATAGTTTTTCCATAAAACGGGACACATCTGAAAACAAAAATAATAAACTTTAGTTAAGTTGCGCAATTTATTGAATATATTATAAGCAAACCAGTTTATTAAGGCCATAAGTACGCCTTTGAAGTTATGCACTGAAAATATAAAGAAATATGGTTAATGAGTATTATATTATATTCAATTGTCAGAGCATATATGTACCTAAGTAATTGTAGATAAAAACAAATTACTGGGTGCTGAGAATTAAACAAAAGGGTGATCAGGTTATATAAATTAAGTTAAGTTATATTTTATATACTGAAGCGGACTTCTGTTTACGAATATAGCTTATGTACCTTATGCATCACATATTTTATAATCAAATTATGATACCCTCTGGCAGCATACTGCAGGAAGTGTATGAAAATCAACGAAGTGTGCAGCAGGCGGCAGACTGTTTGTCTGCTAAGTTACTTTTATACGAATGCATATCTTGGCCAATGGAATGTCAATGAATGAATCAATTTTATGCCGTATACAAATTTACGTTTGTCTTAAGGTCAGAATTAAACCCACATCGGCATTTGTGCCTCACCAGATCTGAGACATCAATAAGATTAGCCATAAGATAAGAAGTTTCCGGTCAAACCAAAATAAATGAAAGAATATCTTGACTACACTGGTGGCAAGAAATAAAAGTTCCAGTCTGAGCGTATCAAAGTCAATGAAATGAAAATATACATTTTGTCTTTGCGCTTGTAGATATTTGTAACGAGAGCTCCGAAATAGTTTTAAAGTACGTAAATGCGAGCACAGATTAACAGAATCTACAATTTTCATCAACAAAATATTCGGTCAGCAATTTGTAAAAGCTGTTGCTTTTGCTTTTGAAACGTTAGTTCTCTTGTTATTGAGATTTAGCCCGGTGTCAATTATATTGGCCACGTCTGTGTACCGCGGCAAGAAAGACAAACTGAAAGAGGTCGTAAATGAAGCCCCAATACATATGCGATGTTGGACGGCAGTAGAAACCAAATAAACACGTCGGCTGCCATCCGTTCCCCACACTTCAAAAACCGGCTAATTAATGACGTTTCCCTGTTCGTTCCCGGGCCCGAGCTCTCGAAGCTGAGGTCGCAGACTCAGCGAGGCCCAGAGCGTTGTCCAGAGCGGTGCCATTTTTGGTTACTTTGGTGACGGTGACGGCGACGGTGTCGTAAGTGAAGTGCCAATAAACACGTGATTTACTTCGGCTCTGACCACGGTCAAAGAGATGCGCGGAAAGGGGACGCCGCACTTAGTCGATGGTGTGTTTGTGTGTGTGTTTGTTTGTGTGTGTGTGTGTGTGTGACAGCCAAAATCATGAGGCTTATCGCTTCCATCGGCCATCAAGATTCCGCTCATTAATTTTGAAATTAGGCGGGTTTTCAAGAAGAGCAAAGAAATGATGTCCAGCTAAAGCCCGAATAAACTGCCCGTTGCCGCTGCCGCTGCCGTTGCCGAAGCCGTCCCGACCCCGATGCATTTCACTGCGACCGACCATGAGTGCATAAATTAATTAAGTCGGTCGGAATGTGGACGTGTATGTGCCGACCTTTTGTCTGGCACTGTAGCACTGTAGCACTATAGCAAAGGCAGCGGTGTCGTCGTCCGTCTGTCCGCCTATCCGCCTGTCCGCCCGTCCGCCCATCTCTCCGTCTGCCGCGCAATGGCGGCCGTTGCTGTTGCTGTTGCGCAGACAACGGCCGCAGCTCGTATGGGCAGGGCGCTTATTCAGATTCAGATTCAGATCCAGATTCAGATGCATGTGCTGGTGCTGGTGCTGGTGTTGGTGTTGGTGCCCAACTGGCTCGTAGGATGTTGTAAATTAAAAGCCGCGGCTGGTCCTTTGTGCCGTGCAGGCTGAGTCATTTGCATTTTGCCTACTGCTGGCCTGATTATGAAAGATGCTGCGTGGGTGATAAATGACCATGCCAGACTGGATGCGGCACGGGCCCACCCCCGTTGCCCCCCAAACGCCAAACGCCCACCGATTGTTGCATTTTCAAACACTGCCAAAATGTTAAAATTTTCAACCCCAGCGCAAATGCCAGCTCGTTAACCCCTTGCTGAGACGTCGGTGGGAGATTAGCTGACGGCCTTTCAAATTTATTTGTCTTCATCCCTCTCCCCCCATCTGTCTATCTCTCTCTCACTCTCTCTGTTTCTGTGGCGATTGCAGCGCACTCTGACAAGGGTTGAGGGTTCGGGCCACGACCCAAATGCCAGCATCAATGCCAATCTAATAGATTCCGATTGAGATTTAATTATTTCACTTAATTTTCTAGCTGACTTCATGCGGCTGACTTTGCGCTTAACTTTCGTGTCCACGTCCCTTAACAAGTTAATGAAGCGAATAAATTTCTTGGCAATTATTTTGCGGATTGTTTTAATTGACCTCAAGATGCTGAACGCTGGCCGGGAGTCCAGGAATGTGTAAACGGACAAATGGATGGATAAAGGCGATGAATATCGTAATTTACCAACTAATTTGCAGTAGATTAAATCATTGAGCAGCCAAAAACGGATTGGCTCGCTCAAAGGATGCCAGCCGGTGTGGAATGAGAGCTTTTAAGTGCAATACATTATACTAAATACACTCGGAGAAAAGTAAAAGCAACGTACGAAATTCTTATTTAAAATCTCTTTTTAGTAATCACAAAATTTAAAAAAAAAATACTTATATACATAATACTTAAATATGTAAATATATATACATCATAATCAATTTGAGAATATTTAAGAACTAAATGTTCTCGAAATTTTAAAAATGGTTTTTGGTGACTTTTCTGTTATTTAGCTGTTTGGCTTAGCTGGCCCGAGGTCAAGCGTCTCCATATAATTATAAGAACAATGTTTTAATATTTCCGCCAATATATTTCGACTATGCTCTTCAGGGCTCTGTTATTGCTGCATATATACATTTTTTTAACAACATAAACAATTATTAATTTGTAACAAGTTCGCTAAGTCTACTTAGTGTACTACATGTGATTTCCTAATCATTATTAGAGCTCATCGACTGAACAAAGCTTCTAGATAGTGGTGCAGACTGCCTGGCCAGCAGCTTTAACACTGTGGTCCTGGTCCTGGGCCCTGCCATTGTCCTGACACTGTGTCGAGCTGCCAACTTGAGGCCGGACGCTTTGTTTATGATGAGTGATTGTTATGAGTTGTCAAAAAGGCATGCGACCCAGCGCGTTGTGGTGTGGGTGTGGGTGTGGGTGTGGGTGTGTGTGTGCCTGTGTGTATCTCGTGTCTGTTGAGAAGGAAATCCAGCAGGATTTGTTAAAATATGCCGCCAACATATGCAAATATGCTTGTCCACACAAGCCAAGCGCAGAGGCTGCCACGAGGTGGCGCACTTGTGCTCCCACTGAAGAAGTGCGCAGACGGTAGACAAGCGCCACGTGACGCCGGCGTTGCAATGCCGATGTTTCCACCCTCACGAAAGTGGAAACCTATCAAAGTAAGCCGCTGTCGCCGCCGCCCCTTGGTGACAATCAACCCTGCCTGGTGCTTCAGTCGCGCTGAGAGTTTGCTTTAATGTTTTGACAGTAAAATAAACATATCCAAGTACGGCTCTTGCCAAATGAGTGCGGCTGTGTGTGCGTGTGTGTGTGTGTGTGTGTGTGGTCATAGCTGGGCAGACAAGGACTCAAGTGTGAGCGCAAGCACATAGATGTCAAATATAATTCATCATCTATGGAGCATCAAAGCCTGACAGTTTGCTGGGAATGTGATTCCCCCGCGCTGCCAAGGCCAAGGCCAATCGAGCCGTTGGCATCAGCAAACAATAAGTCGACAACAGCATCATTATCAGTCCGGCTTGCAACAGCGAGTACAAGGACGAGTACTCAGCTGTCTGTCTGCCCTCCGCCCTCCACCCCTAACAGGGGGTGTTTCACTGGCTCAATAGCTGTGATTTATCATTGAGAATACGATTTTTTTTTAGATTTTTTTTTTGCTTTGCCTTCTGTCTTTGGTAAACACCTGATTGGTGTCTGTTCATAGACTTTTATTTAATGGCCCAACAGGCTGAACTTTTTCTAACTCTGTCAATTATTTTGGCCCAAAAAGCTGGTGAAATTTTGTGGTGGACAAACACTTTACTCGAAGGAAGCGCATGAAATCCTTTTAAATAATTAATGTCAATTAGAGACAAAGTTAATTTTGGCCATCAGTCTGATTGCGAGGCTGTCGCCTGAAAAGGTACTCTGTACTCCGCCTGGTACGATTCTCATGATCTGCAGGTAACACCGGGGGCTGCTGGGGTCTGTCATAAATATTTTATAACATCAATTACAAAGCACTTAACTTTCATGAATTTAATACGAAAGATGCCACTGTTGCTCCTGTCGCTCTCTCGGCGCAGATGCTCATTTATCTCATATGCCAAACAATCAGCACTCAACAGGAAGAGCAATCATTTTTTTCTTCTTTTTTTTTTTGTTGTACTTTTTGCTTGCCGCTTTACTCGCAGGGACAAGTGTAAGCCGGCAGGAACACGTACATACATATGTATAAGCAGCTGTGTGTGTGTGTGTGTGTGTGTGTGTGTAAGCCTCGGGCATAAGTCCATCTGGATCAGCCCAGGGCAATCTAAAGTGACTCCATATAAAAGTAGATGAAACGCCAAGCAACCCCAAAGTCCGGCAGAGCCGCAATCCGGCGGCGTCTTGAGGCCATTGTCCTTGTTCGATACGGGCAATATTGAAAGTGTGGTGATTTACTTCCCTCAGGTTTCGGCCTCAGCTTCAGTTTCAGCAGCAAGGCAAAATCCCAAACAAAATAAAATAAAATTAAAATCTCATCAGGGGCACAAGTGCCCGGACCCGGCCCGGAGCTTTGCACACGTTGATGTTGATAAAAACAATATCAATACCAAGCACATACAAATACAAATACATAAGCACATACATATGTATGTATGTTGGCATGGACTCCCGCCCCGCCTTGGCCATGGGCCGTCGGCCGTGGGCCATGGACTATGGGCCAGGGGCACTTAGTCGCATCACCGTCGCGTCGGCGGACTTGGACTTGGGCGCGTGCCGTCGAGCCACAATCCCCCCATTGATATTCATAGCCGATTTCTGCGTGGCACAACGCAAACGAGACCGTGCGGCGAAGCGGGCCAAACATAAATAAATAAAATTTATGGCGACTAGATTCGATGTGTCAACATCTTTTCGATTGTACTCTGCGCACTACTGGGATTTCGGATCTTAAATGCCAGATAACCAACTGGCGTGTTCCCGTTCAAATCAAGTTTATTATCCGCAAAACTAAATCAATCAAGCTAAACTTCCCAAGATCGTAGCATTTAAATAAATCTCGAATTCGATAAACTTTTGCTTTCAGTAAGATTTCTCTGATCGAGAATGCCGGACAAGCAGATACCCTGTATTATATTTTGGATTTTTGAACAGAGAGCATACACACTCCTCAAAACGTGTTTTTGCTTAAATACAAATATATATTTTTTCATAATCTACAATTCCGAATCTGGTATAAAAAGGAGCCAGTTCTTAAAATCAATAAATTAAATCAATATATATTATTATTATTATTATTATTATTATTATTATTATTATTATTATTATTATTATTATTATTATTTTTATTATTATTATTATTGTTATTATTATTATTATTATTATTTTTATTAATGCTCGATACATACATACAATATATGCTATATACATACATATTTGTAACTTGAAATTAGCTTATGCAATTTATCTGATTGTTATTAGTAGAAATTATTTTAATTAATTAATTAAAATTAATATCGACTGTTTTTTTTTAATTTCCTGGAATGCAAACTTATTTTGTTTAAAACTAAACAAAGTTACAGAGCACCTGCTAGTCGAATACACTCCAAAAAATCTTCGAAGTATGAGTTTATAAACATTGACAAAATAGCTATGATACACAGAACTTTGATAAATATAAAGTCTTGCAACCCTGAAAGAACAGGAAATTATAGGAGTAGGGGAAACAAAAAATGTAATATTATGCAAAGTTTTTGTTTGGCTTTGAAACACCTTCAGAGCCCGAAAATAAATAATTAGCTTCTAGTCATATATCTCTGTAAGTCGTAGATATGAACGCACTCCAATCCCTGATACGGGGGGCTCGCAAATGAACCTCTAAGGTTTCATGTGTTCATTTAAATGCCACATTGTGTTGCTAAAATGTCCCAGGAGATTCTTTGAGGCGTTAAAGCGTGGCACCCCTCGTTTGGACCAACAAAATGCCGTGGTTTCCGGTTCGGCAACGCCCCGGCGAGGCGGTCGAAAGAGGCGGAGGGGGGGGGGGACACATATTCCGGCTAGTGGGAGTTAATTCGGTAAAGTCAGTAACCTCATCAAAGAAGCTAGCCGTCTGCCCGGCCTGGGCGTGCACCGGAGGGGTGTCGTCTGCTAGCGCCGCATTAGATTTACGCCAAACGACGTGAGGCGCATATGTTTATGAGTCTCGTTGAGATTGAGTACTCGCTGCTCGCAGCTCGCAGCGCGGCAGACAGCAGGGGCATGCCAATGGTTAACCGAAAACGAAAGCAGGACGCGTTGCGCATAAAAGCCTCATGCCGCTGGCCATTGCCGATGCCGTTTTCATCGCCGTTCGCCGCACGCTGCCTGCTAATGGATTTCGGAGTTGCCAATGCCACTGCCACTGCCACTGCCACTGCCACTGCCACTGGCGCAGCCTCTGTCAGTTGAAGGGTTGCGAACGCTTTGGTCGCCCGCCCGGCAGCATGCTTTCAATTTACTTCCACTTCCTCCAGCGAACGCCCTTCTGTGTTATTGTTGTTGCTGCCGCTGCTGTGACTTACGCACCGTGAATGAATGCGCTGTTAGCGAGAGCTGGCCCGGGTCCGGGCCCAAGCAGTGCCTGAGGGAGGCCCTCGGTCTGGGGTTTTTTGGCGCACGCGACTTTCACACTAACGTAATAAAGAGCTCAACGACACTCAAATTGAATACGTCTCATGGTGCGAATGGCGTAATGATTTTCTATGTGGAACTCGATGCAGATAATGGTGCGATACTCAGACCTACACACACACACACACCCACACCCGCACACTCATTCCCGCATCCGCAGCCACCCCTCACGGTGTCTGCTGCCTGGGCGGTTTTGTTTTTGTTTGCGTGGTGATAGAAATTAACCCCTCAATTGAGGTTGAATTTAATTTGGCGCAAAATGGCAAGAGGGTGTGCGTGTGCCCTGCCCTGTCCTGCTCTGCCCTGCCTGGCATAGCCTGGCCTGGCTGCTGCTCACTTGGCTGCTGAGTTTGTACAGTTGAAAATGATATCGCTGTTAACGCTAAAGGGCCATTGTCAAATTGTCTCTTATTAATTATGATGATGCGTGTGCCGCGTGCGGCAAACGGGGGGTTGCATCGCATGCAAATTTGCCTGAATTTGGCGTCTTTAACGTAATTTATTGCACGCTGCCTGCCGGGCTTAGAGTGAAAAGTTAATACCGGAAGAGCCCTGCTATATGCGAAATTTAAATCCTCTACTTAACCCAACCAGCAATGGGCGCCACACAAACACACACGCACACACACACCCATTGAGAGAGGAGTTTAAACTTGAGGTTCAATTGATTTGCACAGCCAACTATGCAAGGTACTCATACAAAATGCGCTTAATTTACATCAGACAATAGCTGCAGACTGAACAATAGCGCACAAGCTGCAGGTTGGAAGGAGCGAAAGATGGCAGCAAGATTCACGCTTTAAGCCGAGACGCTGACCTGTAAGCCATTTAAATCATTTGGTCGTCTAGTGTAGATTAAGCATCCAATTTCTATAATTTAATGAAGGGGAATTAAATGAAAATAATAATGATTCATTAAAAAAGAAATAGATTGCCTTTTTTTACAAATATGCAAATTCAGAAAGAATAATTTAAAAATTGAGTCTCTGTATACGGAAAGCATATCAAATTATATATAATCCCATTAAATACTTGTAACAAATCTAAAAGTTCGATTTACAATAACGATGAAACTTGACGTAAAAACGTTTATTTTATTTTTTTTTTGCTGCAATCGAAACATTCTTTGATATCGACTTACTTATTAATATAGCGAAAGGTCGAAAATTTAATTCTTCATAAACGTTTTTGGCAGAGGGTATTAAAATGTTTAAACGAAATATGTGTGCATTTCAAGATGTATTTTCCAGAATAGAGAATATATATATATATATAAATATTATTGACCAGTATTCACATCTCTCTTTGTCCGTCTGTTTGCTTCTTGTATCTCAATTTATGTCTTTATTACTTATCTGTAACTTAACTTTTTTTTGCATCCATCCACTAAATATCTGCAAGGGTATAACATTTTCGTAGCCATGAATTTAACTTCTTTCATTCAAGAAAAAAAAAACAATTAAGAAGGCATTTGTGGTGAATGCACGACTAGTAGATACTCTGTACGCAGAGCGTACATGTAGAGCAATATATGTGAATATGTTTTAATTTAAAAGCAAAACGTGGGAAAATCAGTTGGGCATAACTTTAAAAATAACTTAAGGTATAAATAAAAAACAAAATAAAAAAATTTAACGAAGAAAAACAAAACAAATTTATTTAAGTTTTGTTTTGTTTTCTTAGTAACCAAATTTTGGTAGAATTTAAGGAATTGTATTGCCAATTAGATGTAGCATTTCCACATTAGGAAACGCTAGCCGAAGAAAGCTGCCTCCGATAGAAGCCGTAACAGATGAAGCGCAGCGACAAGATCAATGGGCTGGTCAGCAGACACCTCTCGCAGTCGTTGGAGAGGTAAGTGGTAAGAGGGAGGGGAGGGGAGAGGGGGAGGGAGGGGGAGAGCACCCCAGCCGCGCATTGGAGCCAAAAGCGCTACAATTTGCGAAATCGCAGCATGGCAACTAGCGCCAGCTGCCCCCTTGGGTGCTTCTTGGCGCATCTGCGAGTGGGTTTCATTCAGTCGCGATATTTCATTTCTTTATTAAGTCAATGTCATATTTTGCGACTGTGGGCGCCGGTGTCCTGCCTGGATGCAGAGCACAGTGCATACACTGGAATGAGGCCGGCTCCAGCGCCAACGCTGGTGGGTACGGCTGCGGTGGTTGCTGTGGTGCACAGCTGGAGCTTGTTACTTTGATGTATTCGAGACGCTTTGTGGCGCGCGTTTATTTGTGGACGCGTCTGCTGCAGCAGCGGGACACCATTTGATGTGTGATCCGATCCGCACATTTGGGCACTCGGGGCACAACCACTTGGCCGCGTTCATAAATTAATACTCCAAAGCTGTTTACACATCTGTGGCTCAACATAGGGAGAAGTAACTAACCCAAAGCACTAGACAAATTAACAATTTGAGTTTCGATTACCTATTATCTGAGCACTCTCGGCACAAGCATAAACAAAGCCCAAATCCGAAACATTTGTCAAACGCTTGTCAAAGCCCGAAAAGCTTGTGGCATTTCAATGTGACAAACCACGAGTTCGAGCCCCAGCCAGCTAGCCGGCTGGCTGTATTGGCCACGTCGTAACCGCCCATTAGCCACATGCGCGCCTGCGTGACACATTGGCATCAATCAAAGTTTCACCCGTTTAGTGTGTGAGGGCATTGTGTGCGAGTGTGCGCGTATGTGAGTGTACGAGTGTGTGCTAGGAGTGTGTGAGCTGGGCTTGGGCGCTATTGTATTTGTTGTTACGCCGCCTGCGTTGCAAGCGCGTAAAAAGACATTTTGACAAATTCAAGTAGCGCCATCTACACTCGGCTTTAATAGCTTTTATACTGCCTGTCACGATATTTCATCAGTCAAACGACCACGACCAGAGTCAACAACAACAACAACAAATACACTGACACACATGGCAGTCAAGTCAAGGCCGGAAAATGTGGAGGACTTCGGGGCGACACAGTAGCGCGAATTTTATTTGATGTTATTTCCATTTGAAAATGAGTTATTGGCGCTGGTAACAACCCCTAAAATCACCCCCGCACCCTAGCGCACAGACTGTGCCCAGAGACCCAGAGGGCTGCTTACAAACACGCAGACCAGAGACTCGGGCGCGGCTGGGCGCAGAATGCGCATAAATTTTGGGTGCCAAGCACTGCTCCCCTTTTGTTCTCGATGCCCCCCTCCGTCCGTATTACACACATGCGTTCATTCGAATTGCGATTTCCTTTCATTCGCTTCTCCGATTTGATTTATTTTATTTGTTTTGTATGACACCCGCAAGTGCTGCCCCAGTGGTATATTAATTTTGTAGGCGTTGCTGGCAGCGAGAAGCGTTTAAGCATATAGAACGCCAACTTGAGGCGTTATATTTATATTCCCACATCACGGACATCGGGGAGTGGCTAATCAAATGCGCTCTCTAATAGTCGTAATAACACACAACTATGGGAAATTTGCGGCTTCTGTTTTTGTTTTTGTTGTTCTTTTTTTTTCGTTCTTATTGTTGTTGTTGTTGTTGTGGCTAACACAAGTGGTCATTATCTGTGTTGACTGGAAGATTTGTTATAATGACTGCGATTAGCTGCACAGTATTAGCCCACATAATTGATAACATACTATCAAGTGAATAGGTGCTAACTTTACTGGCTGAAAGTGATAATCTGCATGCTCTATTAATTTTATCTACATTCTATAAATGGACAATATATTTAAGCTGATTTAAATAAAAGGGATTAGTTGTCAATTTCTTACCGAATGCAATATTGAAATAAAAATCAGAAGTTTATTAAACATAACTTATAATAAATATATTTAAAATATAATATAAACATACATCATTTTTATTTTATAATGATTTATGATTTGTTAGCCTAATATATATCGATATATGTTTTTAAATGTTTCTTTTTCTCCTCAACAAAACTCCAATTCCAACTAAACTTCTAATTGGGTATTCGACAATTGTGATTTGGGATATTTCTGATTGTAATGCATTTGTGTTCATTATTTTACGTTAATAAAAGTTGTACCAACATATTAATGCATACATATACATTCTACATACTATGTACATTATATTATATGGATATATTCTATAAACAAATGCATGCGCGTATTGGGAGCATGGGCCTGTGGGCGTAAAGTTCCCAATTGGATGACTGATTGATGACGTGAATGAACGAAAAGGTGTGATGAAGCGAATGCGTGCGAATGTGGCCCATTAGATATTCATGCGAATCCGAATTGAGCATCCACATAGCATGTGGCCGCAGGGTGGTTCGTCGGGTGGGTGGGGCTTTCGGCTGGAAATGCCTCGGGGCCGCCCTCTCGCTGTTACTGTCTGATAAATCACATATTTTCGCTGATCAAATCAATCTAATTGACATCACTCAAAATGATGGCAGAAAACTTTTCGCATTCGTTTTCGCAAAAAATGCGAATAAATGAGTTCAAAATGGGACTACTCTACGCTTCTGCGCTGAGTGCGCCCACGCCCACGCCCACGCCCCATGCCCTACGCCCCAGGCGCCTTTTTGGCTTAATGGTGGCTATGTTTCGAGCTGAGCGGTGCGTTCCCGGCCAACAGCCAGCAGCCAGCAGCCATCAGCCGCCATTACGGCAGTGCGCCAGTGCGGCTGTACGCCAGTACGCAACGTGATTTATTTTCATTTCGATGCCACCGCCACCCAAATTCGACGCTCCGTCATCCTGACATTCGAATTGAAATGCAAATTCTGACGAATGTGCTCACGTTGCGCGCCTAGGGTCGCTGCGCTGGGAGGATGCCCCGACCGAAGGACGGAGGGACGGACGACTGCCAGCGGTGGCTGTGGCGACAATCAACGACTTTCGATGGTAAATGAGCCATCTACCCATACGCGTTTCAATCGGAAGTACACATGTGCATACGCTCAAATACGTATGCAGATACACACACACTCACACACACATATTCAGCCCATTTACATATGTACATAGCTATATAAATATGTGTGTTTATATACACGTGTAAATAAGCATAAGAGTGTACATAAAAGCGTATTTACTTTAACTCGGTGATGCTATATCCCATCATGCTTTAACTTTGCACTTTATTTATTTAATTTTTTTGTTATACAAGTTTATCGTTCTTTATAAGTAATTCGAAAATAACAGACCTAAATCTATCTGCTTATCGGTCTGTTATTTTTTTTTAAGCTATTCTCTCAAAATGCCAACACAAAATAAAAAATCACGACAAAGAGATATCCTACATATGAATATATATCTGAAACTTTAAGTACATTTCGTTTTTGACAAGTATGAATCACATTTTATTTTAAAATACAAAGAACAAAAACTAATTATAAGCATAAAATGTTCTCAATGAAAGTAAGAATTTATGTAATTAATTTAATTCAAACTGATAAATAAATTAAGTTAACCATGGCTAAATGGCACAAAATGACTGTTGTTCTTACGTAGAGTACTTGTAATAAATAAGTTATGTTCATTTAAGCATTTATGAACATTTATGTTAACAAAATAAGATTAGTCTCGAAATTAAGTAACAGGAGTATTACCAATCAGGATGACAAGCTGATTTTTATAAAGCCTTGCCTATCTGTAAGTTTATTCAGTATTAAATGTAAAAGTGATTTAGAAATAAAATTCTGATTGAATAGTACGTAAACCGATGCTAAATTTATTAATATTTTAGTATGAAAATGTAAGAATAGCTTAAAGTATTTTAAATTTTAGTTCAGAGTTACTTACATTGCATATAAATCGTGTGGATATTTATTGACTGGCTCCAAAATCCAGATTTGAAAGACAACAGATTCGTAGTGTGCTTCATCGTCTGTGTGCTAATAGGAGAGGGAATAGATACGTACATGCATAAGTATGTGTATGTATATGTATTTAGCTGTAGATACACACAGTAATCACATTTACTGGAGTGTGTCCATTTGGAGCCTTGTGGCTGTCCATTCTCTTAACAGCTCAAGGCCCGTGAACTGCTTTTTCAACCGGGACATCGTACTTACACACACATATATATAGAGTACAAACATATTTATGTATGTGTACATGTGGGGTCAACTTGTATGTAAATGCTGCTTATAGACAGCATTAACAAGTTCACTTCATGCGCACGTCTGCTGGAGAATTTGTATGTCTGTGTGCGCATTCCCTTATTGTACATAAAATGGAGGAGCAGGCGACTCTCTCCTGGCAGGACTGCGGCCAGACTGTCGTGTGTCGCGTTCACGACACTCAGCTGCCATGTTCCCGTTAGCGTCCTCTCCAGTGCGGCAACGCTTCCAGCTATACACGGTTACAACTGTATCCCTTTTGAGCTCGTCGGCCCCCACAAAGTGACGTGGAAGTCGACGACATCGTTCATTCAGTCCTGCATGCCCTGTAGGAAATAGGCGTTGACTCCTGAGGTCAGCCTAAAAGTAGACTAGAATATTTAAAAATTTCTTAATTAAATTTAAAGTAGGAAAATATATATTTTTTTATAATTTTGAATGCACTGACTTTATGTTTTATTTATTGTACAATTGAATATTTGAGGATACAGATTTTTCATGGTGCATTTCTGTCAACAGGGTTGTTTCAATGTGAGCTTTTTTGTTGGTTGTTAGTCGGTCTGTATTCACACATGCCTAGACGCACACACATACACATACACATAGTCGTGCACATACACTCGGCATACGCTCTACGGATAGGCGTTGGTGTTGCCTTCCTTTGGTGAGTTACTGTCGGTCTCGGCGGTCCAGTCGGTAGTGCAGGCAAAATAAGTTGTTCAAGTGGCAGCTTAATTCGCATAAAATGAAAACACGCTGTCTACATTGTTCCTACAACTTTTCGAGTTTTTATGGCACTTAAAATGGCTGCTAGACAAAGGGTTACCAAGCGGTTGCTGTAAAATCTATTGCAATTGCGCTCAGCCTTTTACCACGCGTAGACTGGAGCCTTGTTTTGCGGGTTCTACAAAATAATTACAAACTATTCATTAGCCATATAAGGCGAAATGTTTCCCATGTATTTATATACTCTGTCCTGACGTCACTACAGTGTAAACAGAGTATTGCTTAGTCGGTTGCATCGAATTGCAATGTTCTTACTTAGCACAGGTGCCTTATAGGTCAATTTCGAATGTTGAGCTATTATCATAATATTTTAAATGCATAATCAAATGTATATATACACCATATATATATTCAAGTCACGTCTACTTATGAAAACAAATATTAAATTAATTTTCACGCATTAAATATTTACGCCAATTAAGTTACTTTATATATTTTTAAATTTTTGTTAATAAAATTGCGCAATGAAAAACCTTAAGATCTTGAAATCGTGAATTCGCAACAAAATCCTTACAAGAAACATGTATTATACGTAATGTCGCCCTCCGAAAGGTCTACACTAGCGTATTTGTATGTAAGGTATATGTTTGCAAGTGTAAATGTATAAATTTATGATAATTATTGTACACGCAAATTCACATATTTGTGCAACAACAATTAAACTTCAAATTATTGTATACACCCCGAATAAATGTATGATATGTATTCAGTTTGTTTTTCTTCGACTTACATGAGAGGCAAGGAATTAAGACATTATAAAGGAATTTAATAAAACAATGTACTCGCATACTTGCGGTATTTTATAATAATGCTAATAGCGACTTAACTTTTGCAACGGGCGTGCCACGTGACTGACCAAGTTAATGGCATAACCATAGCGGGTTCAAGCCCCTAAGCACGAAAGCCTGTCAGAACGGTGTACAAATCAACATTAACAAGAAGAAGAACAAGCAGTAAGAGGTGCAATATAACACCATTCAGGCAGGTGGCATTGAAGATATTTTCTCAAGGGGAATTTAACGAGGTAATTTTGCGTTTGTCGACAAAACTCGACAGCGACAAGTCGCGTTGACTTTGTCCGAATGAAGATAACATGACTTTTATCTCTATAATAAAGCAATTAGTAACAAATTATTAACTGTTGTATTTAATCACCAACAAATGCATTTGTCAATTTGTGACTCTAGCACTTAAAAGTCCACATGAACACATGAATGTGAATGAATAGTGAACATATGTCTGAAAAAAATAGTCTGTAGAACTAAAGTATTCTACTGATATATTCAGCTATATTCAATTTATCTAAGGGGTGAACTGAAAATTTTATTGCATTAAAAATCCACTAATTATGGCGTCTTAAATAAATTATAAATTCATACATTTTTTTTAGATCTAAGACAATGGCTGCCTGATAATACCAGCTGGCACCAACAATTTCTAGCTAGCATAACATTTATGACAAACAGATTTTCATTGACAATCATTTTCATGGAAATTTTATTTTATGCCACCAGTTTATAATTTTCCCCTCTCGTACCTGTTTCAAACTTGAAGAGATTTCTTTTGTACAAAATAATTTTTTTTTTAAATAACAGCAACTACCAGACTGTAGTTATACAAATAAAATTAATATTTCAGCCCACACAAGCGAACACTCTATTGAAGTATTCCACAAAGTAAAAACATATTATTAAATGTGTTAATTGAACAAAACAATATAGGGGGCTAAAGCAACTATTGCTAGCTGAATAAAATTATAGAAACCCATGTTCTCAAACTGTAACAAGAGTGGTGAAATAGTACGAAATATTTCTCCTATAAATAATACCTTAGATTAAAGAAAGGTTGTAATAAAATAATATTTTTTTTTTCACAATTATTTGCACTTTTAATAAGTTTGTAGACGAAATGTGCGTGTAGTCTACTTCGTTGGAAAATTAATTGAAGAATTTCACAGCAAATAACGCTACCCTGTCCAAAGCAGCCTACAAAGTAACTAACACAATGTCAGCTAATCACGAAACGGAGTTGCATGTTGCCAATGTGCACTCAGTACTAACATATTCAGATATGCACATGAATATTCAATGAGTGCGTTTTTGCGAGAGCATACTAAAATCATTTTCAAATTCACTGGATTGAATAAGTGCAGAAAGTAATATATATACATATATACAAAGCATTTATATATTAAATAAATAAGTTGAATGGCAGGCGTATCCCTAATAATTGTGAAACTTGCTTGCTCTTTTACATTCTTTATTCAAAATTGATTAACGTTAGTATCCATAGGATACTGGTTAAAAGATAGTTAAGCTAAAGCTGCCTACAGAATATCGCACAGTCAACAACTAATGACTAGTGTCATAAAAATAAGTGATAGTGAAACAAAAGCTGATAAAGTTGTAAAAAAAAAGTAACAGCTTGAAGATTATGAACTTAAATGCACATAATAAATGAAAGTCAAAGTACCTTTGCAAAACTAAAACCCCATTCTGATTGAACTATCAAATATTGTACTCCCTAACTTTCATTGAATATTAAAAGAATAATTATTAAAGATAATAATAAATGTTCATGAGGACCCTTAAGTGAGTATGTACTTCAATAAGTAGGGCGACTCGTTACGTTTCGATGGTTTTCAATGTTCTCCTCTAGCTTAAAAGCCACAGACGTCGACGTTAGTACGCTACAAGAATTTAGCGGTTAAGTTCTGCATAAATGAATAATTATATTTGTAATGGTGCAAATTGCGAATTGAATTGTTTCACTGTACTGCACTAAGCCGGCGACCGCCAATTTTTTATAGCCACAAACTCTTTGTAGACATATTCATGACACCGAGGCTCTAAATGTTAAATGATGTACACAACCTGAGTGCTGAGCAGACATATTTTATTGTTAATAAAAACTCCTAAGTGTGAACATTATAAAAACACTAAGAAAACACAAATCCTGTCAATCAAAGCTGTAAGCTTGTAGATCTGCTTAAAATAATTTCTGATTACTCAAACTGGCAGGAAACGACTTTGAGATACCCTGCACACAGGTACGCATATGGGCATTTCCGACGAAACGAACATATGTCCTTTGCCTGAGTTATGCAGGCTTTACTTAAGCTTTAAATGACTGTATATCGGTTAAATAAAGTCCGATCTCGGAAAGATACAACTTACAACTTTGCCTGCGTTATAGAGGTTTTAATTATTGTAATAAGCTTTAAATTACACTATCTTGGCTAAATAAAGTCCGATTTCGGAAAGTTTCACCTCATTCTATTCGTATTAGTCTATAGATTCGATATCCATTTAACGAATTTTTATATAAATTCCTCCTAAAGTACCCGGCGAACAGAAACGTCAGGAGGTGACGAAAAATAAAAAATCTGTTGCATAATGTGCAAAATTGTATTGCATACTTGCAAGGTAAAAATGTTGGGCCGCCGATGTGCAAGAATTTTATACAAATTCCTGCTCGAGTACCAGGCGAACAAAACCGTCAAGAGGTGGACCAAAAGATTTAAAAGCGCCAAATTCTACTGCATGCTTTTGAGGGCATCAATTGCAGTTAATGCAATCTCTTTCTCCAACATCACAGACACAACTCCAAGACTACAGAGCCTGCTTATGGGGCAAAGGGGACGAGGAAAGAAGCACACATATCATGACCATATTCTTGCGCATATTGCAAGGACTTGGCGCTGTATGTTCATCAGGACTCTACCCTTGGTATAATTACCAAGGATATGGCGGTAATCTAGAAACCAATGGCTTGGAAGTTTTTTGTCCGAAGGCTTTGCGGATTTGGCTAAATAATACCAAATCCACCGTAACTTGGCCATTTACGGAATTTAAAACATTGAAAATATCTACCTCTCGGCCATGTGTAGTCCTATTTCTTAAAGATAAGTGTAACGACAGCTTGCAGCTGGGTTCAGGGTATCTCGTAGTCGGGCGTGCCAGACTGGAGTGCTCTTATTTGTTTCACATTAAATGTGTACTTTGACCGCGTTCGACTTCACGGAGATACCCATATTTACACATACAGGTGCAAACTATTTGGATTGCCGTGTTGTTACTCTTCAACAGTTTGATGAGAACGTGTAACAAGAGAGAATTAGCGATCGGCATGTGCTTAGCACATCTTTAACTTTAAGTTTTATCGCCACCTGAATATAGATATTCACATGGAAGTATGCAAATAAGGGCAGGACATGTGTACGCTTTAGAGGCAACTGGTTTTTGTTTTTGAATATTCAGGGGTACTTTGTTCCCCTGGTCTCAACTATGAAGTATATCTAGATGCAACATGTTTCCGCTGGGTAGTCGCTCGTCTACGGCTAAGTCGGCCTAATTAAAAATTCTTATGGGGCAATTGCAAAATTGGTTTCTTATCTTTCTTTTATTATCGGCGCCACGAACGCTTAAACATGATGCGCTGATGGATAGCTGCCGCAGCGAGGGGCGGGTGTTTGCCCGTTTGACCGCATGCTCGTGTGGCAAGAGGATCTTATGCAAAAAAAAAAAAAGCTGCATTTATGAATAATATTATTTTGTGCATGATAATTTTCTGTTTCGCTTTTCGCTCCTTGCGATAGGTTCTTGCCACACTGCTAATGCCTGCCAAAGCGACGGAGCCGTTTTGTGAAGTATTTTCTGTTTATGGCCGCAGTCACGCGATGCAGAACCTGCGTGCTCTTTCATCGAGTTAAAAATATTACTCTTACACTCGTTCGAAATTCGCTTTAATGCAACTCAAAATATTGTGAAGTGACACATCCAGCAACACATACCACATACATGTGCATTCAAGTGGGCTGTACGGCTGTATACCTTAAATAAATCGTGAATTGGCTTTTAAGCAAAGTGGAACAATAACAGCTATTTTATGATTGATTTATTTAGCTGTCTATTGCAGAAAACGCCTATAAAAATATAAAAGCCCAAACAATGTATTACTAAAGGGAAACAATTATTTTTAATGAGATAATAGCAAACAAAAAGGGCAAATGGGTACATTTATTTCTTATCTATGTTAAACACGACAAGTGCTTGTTTGTATATGTATCTCAAGTAAGAAAATATTCAGCGCTTCGAATATTAAATGCCCTAGAAGGTGTATGTTTAACTGTTGCTTTAAGCCAAAACTATTCAACAGTAAAGGTGCACAATTCTGGTTCTAATATTGACATCATATACATAGAAAAAAAATAAAATTTTAAATATTCACAGCAATATTTGAAATACCCATTACAAAACAAAAAAATGCGCTTGATCCTGAAATCATACTAAAAATATGAATATATCTACAAAGCTATACTCTAAATCCCTTTAAAACATAACTTTCTTTTCAATTCTACCATTTAGAATTATTTGTCTTATGTTTAGTAAGTCTGACCCTTCTAATTCTAAGAGTATTTTAAATTTTTTTAAATTTTAGTTTAGTTTCAATTGTGTGCAAACAAATGTAATCTTCATATTATTATAGATGCATCTAACACCCGACTACAGGGTATATCTAAGGCGACTATTCGCAACTTTTAAGTTGAAAAACTTACAAACTTAACAAGTAGTAAAATTTATTTTGAAACTAGTTAATTTTGTAAGTTTTTCTAATAATTTTTGACATAAGCTCAAACATAAAAGCTCTCTTCCATCTAGATGGGAACTCTCGCTATGTTGCTGTATTTCACAGCCAAGTCGTATTTATCATAAGAAATTATTATCGCGTTCGTGTGTGTTGTGTTATGCATTCATTTCTAAGTACATTGTACGCCATGTGACACTGTCGTAAGTTCAAAGTTTAAATCGCACTTTCCTTGGCACTTGTTTCTTCAAGGGCGAACACTTGCGGGCGAGCAAAAGTAGCAAAGCCGTGGTGCAAACTTTTTGAAAGTCAATTGCTGTTTTCACATGCCTCAATGCCTGAGTCGCGAGCCGTACGCACTTTTCTATTTACTTACTTCGAGATCACTTTCGTTGGCTGCTTGGGCCGGCAGCTGCAGACGACGTTGACCCTCCGCCAGATGCCACCCAACCGGGGCACCGATGGCCACAGCAGACTCCGCCGTGCCGTGCTGTGCCCTGCCCTGCACTCGTTCGAGGTGAATATGAAAGTACTTCGACTGTACATCGTTTCGCGCGCCCACTCTCGCCCATGATGTGCGCAATGCCGTGTTCGAGCGCATACTAGTTGCGTTGCAAGTTGTGCTTAACGCCGCGCCGGCGGCCGCTCCGAGCCGGGCAGGGGTTGTGTATGCGGCGCATGAGCATTGCCGGCCCGGCGGCCACTCGCTGTGAAAACTGGTTTCTCTTCGAGTGCGAAAGAGACATACGAATGCGATAAAAAAAAAAATGATGGCAGCACTGCTCTTTCCAGCTGCTGCAAGTGTGCCCTGTGTGTGTGGGACTGGGGCTGGGGCCTTATTGGAACACAGGCGTGGAGGGGAAATTGCTCCGCCCATTGAAAAGCTGCCAATTTTCGTATCATCGCTGTATTTTTAAGTTTTCAACTTTGGCATGTAGTTGTAGGGTTTTAATTAGTACATTCGAAATAACGCGAATGAAAAGAATAGTCGTTGAGGCATACATATATCTAAAAGTGGGTATGTAGTTTCTACATAAGTTTCACAAATAGTACATATGCAACTTAAAAATGGATGTTCGAGAATAACAGGTGTGCATCATAAGAATTTAAGTAAGGATCAGTAAATTTATAAATTTAAAACAAACTATTGTTATAATTCTTTTTTATCAGAATGGTATTTAGGGTTACATTACTTATACTCAGAGCTGTTATTATAACACATATTTTTACTATACTTTCCATCTTTTCAACTAACGTGAACCCAGTAAAAAGGGGAGTAACTGTATAATCAGATCAAAACCAGCTTGCGATAAATTTGGGTAATTTAAAAAAAAGGAAAATTTAATACATTATCATCTCAATGCGCACATACTCAAAATCCCGTGTACATACATGCACATACATGTGTACTTGTATGTGCATGAGCATCTAGCGACCCAAAGGTCTGCACATGAGCCTATGTCTGTCTACATCTATAGACTCTGAACATGAGCTAATCAGCAGAACTCAAACTGCGTCCCCGGCTGCCTCTCTGCTCCTCCCCCTCCCTCCTTCCCCTCGACCGGCCAGCCGGGGCTGTCGAAAATTGCGTCCATGTCATGCATTCGCATCCATTCATTACCCACTAGTAGCTGAGTGGCCGGACAACAGCGTTTGGCGTTTTGGATCCCAGCAAATATGCCGTGTTCGCATGTTATCCCAAATGTTCGGAGTGCCCAAATGCACCCGCTGCACATTAGCCAACCGAGAGCCGGGCATTCTGTACTTTATTTTGCCGAACGAGCAAACATCTTGTCCGACTAGGAAACAAATGGCTTTGCTGGTTTAAACATTCAGCTGGTCCTTTTTTGCATGCTCGTGTTTTTTTTTTTTATTTTTCGGCGTTGTTACGGACTGACTTTGCCGGCAACGAACAACTTCACAAATCCTTCCATATGCATGTATACACAGCTATCCCTTAAAGTATTTCGAAAATTTTATCAAATGCTCAAATGTTGTTTTCGCAAATAACTTTGCTCCTTTGCGTGTTAAAAAATCACAATTTAAAGTTTGAATCAATTATAATGAAAAGAAGGCATCTTTTATTTAAAACAAGTATAATTTCCATTCATCAGCTAAATCTAATAAGATTTTCGATTGAAATTGGAAATCGTGGAAATGGTATTTGATGCTCGACTTAACAAACGAACCTTTAAAGCGTTAAGGAGCTATAACTATAGTTTATTAACTGATCAACGAAAAATGATCTAAATCTAATTAAAAACGGGATGGAATTCAATTGTTCTTAAAATTTCAAATGTATTCTCTTCATGAATATTTTTGTATAGAGGATTAATTATTTTACTGCTTTTTTTTATAACCGAAGCAAAGCTCATGATACAATATACTTATTACAAGAGCTTCCTTGTTTAAAACGTTTCTTTAAAAACCTATTACAAAAAAAAGTTATACGAATTTTGACCACGGTTGTACTTTATTTAAATACTAAATTTAAATTTAAATTTCACTAATTTATAAAACATCAAAACAATATTGCATGTACCTAGCTCCTAATAGCCAGTACATACACTGGTGCCTACTTATAAATACACATACAGTGCCTCTTTCTCCTTAAATAACTTTTGTGTTTTTTCTTCACTTGTTATGAGATTTTAGGGATTTTAAAATAAAATTCGAATGTGTGTATTTACCAAAAATCGGTGATATGCCACATAAAAAGAATTTCTCTTTTAGGGAACTTGAAGGGAGTTGCTGAAAAGTAAAACAATTCGTGTATGACACCAGAAAACCTAAATTTTGTATGCCATTATCTCTTATTAAATAAAATTTGTATATGAATAAATAGAAGAAGTGACAATGCATATTTATCGATGCAGGAAAAGCGCCGTAAGCTTTCTACTCAATTGAATACACTCGATCTGCATATGGTATTCAATATATTCGTAATATCACATATATTAACTGATTTCTCATATTGATAATATAATACAATTATTACAGAAAATTTATGTCATGGCGAACAATTTTGTTGAAATTAATACGTGTATTTTATTGCTGTTTCTAATCAGAGTTTTTACTACAAGCCAAGTTGTTGCCGGTTCTAAAATGTTTGATAAAATAATATATATACAAAATTATTAAATTATAATGTGTCTCACAACATCGAAATCTAATAAGTTTATTACCATTTAACAACAACTAAAATGGTTTGGAAAAATCTGTGCTGAAATTGAAAAAGTATTCAAATTCAACTGATCAACTTCGATCCCAACTTCTTGTGTTGTGTTTCTTTTTTGGTGTAGAATGCTTTTCCATTGGGATAGAGCGTAAAAATATCTCAGCGAGAACAATTGCATATTTCACAGACAGCTCTTGACTTTTGTACACAAATTGCCTATCTAAGCCATTTAAGTTACATAATCAGCTGTAGACCGTGAAACGATCAAGAGAATAAGGAACAACAGAAATGAGAAAGAGAAAGAAACATGAGCCAAATAAAAATCCCATTTGCACACAAATTTACTCTCAAAATGGCCAAGGAGCGCATCATTCAAGTTGACTGTGGCAGCAAACGAAGCGTTGGTAACTGGACACCGGATGCAGATAAATCTTTGGGTTGCCGCCAACTGAACAAGCTGAAAGCTTTGGCAACAAGTGCGAGTGCGTTTGCATGCACACACGAGGGGCCTGCGGCCTGGGGCCTGGGGATGGGGCTGTGCATGGGCATGGGCATGGGCATGGGCATGGACCTGGCACTGAAGTTAAAGCTCGATCGGAATCATGCGATAAGCAGGCTTCCAGTCGCCATTCGGGCCAGTGACAAACTTAATTGCGCCTATTCCTGCATTAATTGTACACACACGCGCGAGACGACTCTGGCGATTGGACGCACGATTTGCATGGCGTCTGCGCCGGCGGACTCCAGCTGTCCAGCTGTCTGGCCAGCAGCTCCTCCCGGCTGGCAGGTCGAAGATTCGCGTTTCATAACGGCGGGACGTGCCTGCCAACTTACCGGCGGAATGTGTTAATTAAATATTTAAATTATTCCCTTCATTACTCGAGGATCGGCAGACGCGAAATTAAGTATACAACCCGGCTCGCTCTAGTAGCTGCTGTCACATTGGCTCTGCTCTTGCCACCAGTGCGTCTAGACCATTTGCGGTTGTGGCATCATCAACAACAACAACAACAACAACAGCAACAACAAAAACAAAAGCAACAACAGCGGCAGCAGCCGCAGCTACAATGGTTTAAGCCCCGCCATGTCAAGGCGAGTGCGGGGTGCCTTGTTCGATCTGCGTATGTTTTTTATTTGTTTTATTTTTATTTTATTTTTTGTTCGTTTTTAAGTTTTTTTTTTTTTGCATTTGATGTTGGCAGCGCAAAATGAAAAATGGCGACACGCGTCCTTTGGGCAAAAACCACAAAACAATTTTATTTTATTTCCACACACCAGCAGCGACAATAATTTAACGGCCACGCTACAGTCAGCGCGCAGTGTCCTTGCGGCAGGACAATGAATTTAAATAAAATTAATTAAATTTGTTTTTCGATGGGAATTGCTCGACTCGCATTGGCAGCCAGGAGTTTCACTTGCAAATTGAAAACTGCCGGCCACTGGCCAATTGTACAATTGGCCTGTTGTTGGTTGTTTTTTTTTTTATATTTTTATTTTTTATTTGCATGCCTACAACGAACGGCTACTGTCAGTGAAACAACAACAACAACAAGAACAGCAACAATTCCCACCGCAAGGATAACAACGACAACAGAGCCATAAACTTGTACGCTATCAATGTACATTTCAGCATAGATAAATTAGAAAACGCTTGCGCCTACAGCCATTTGAGATACAAATTAGAGCCGCGGGCCCATAGTGCGGCGCTATCAACGCAACCATTCATCCGCCCATGACCAATCACACACACACACACACTCGCACACACGCACACACACACACACGCACACACAGATATGCCCATATTGAAATGTGGGGTATGCACAGCGCGCTCAACCGCGGATGTACGCAAAACATACCCATGCCCGACCACGACCACGTCCACGTCCATCGTCCACCGTGTAACGTGCGCCGGGGGCAGCTTCTGCTGCTGCGGCTGCTGCTGCTGCAGCCCGGCATTGCGGCCCGCTCTCGAATGAGTTATAGCGCTTGTTGGCGATTTTATTGCCACAGCGCAGCCATAAAATATGGTAAATTATAGCGGTTTGTTGTTTTGGCCATTTTGTAGCCGAATAATGTACCACGTGTGCGTCCGGACCCTGTGGACCTGTTTCGGATCCGGATTGCCAACGCACACCCGCTACCCCACTGCGGTTGTGTTCAACTCTTATAAAAATCACTCCAAATGTTAGTCTCCTATTCAAGCAGCATTAAGTAGTTCTACTCCTGTTTCTAATTACATTTCCATTTTTAATAATTGTTGTTAAATGACACGCATGAAATGATTGTTCAGGCAGGTCAACATATTTGCACTGCTATTAAAAAATCCAACAACAAATTGAAGTTTATTATAATATCAAATACATTTGAGATCCATCATCATAATATCTACAATATTAGCGAGAAATCCATAATCCAAATTAAAGATGTCGGATCTTATTTTCATGAATTTATGTAAGCTTTATTATTATTCGTAAAGAAAATCAACTTATCTTATCAAGATAGGCAATTTGTAATTTCTCTTGACAAATTCATTTCAAATTTCTAAAAACAAATTAAATATGAGATTTGTATGCAAGTTATTAATTTATTTTAATACGCTTTGATAACATATGCTCGCATGGCTTGTTGAAACTGAACTTATTTTAGTAAATTTAGTAAGTCAATTTAATCTCTCATTAGTTTGAGACGGTGCTTATTATTGACACACTTTGGAACATTTGAAGGCTCATTGTGATGCCACGTGGATCTAAATATTCCTTGTTTTAGATAAGATACTTCACTACATCAATACACTACTCTGTAATTTGAACACCGATCGTTGTTGTTAAGTTAAAGACTTACATACTTAATTTCAAAAAGCTAATTAAGGCAATTTATAATATATATTATATACAGGGTCGTATCTGCATATCCCTGTCCGTAACAGACTTTTGCAAGCATGAATGATACGCTTTTTCCAACGCCTTTAATGGAAACATAGCATAGAAAGGGGCGTCAGGTGCTGCAACATTCGGAAAGCCCATTATACCACATGGTTACGCCAGCACCGATGAGGCAATTGTGCGGAAAACCCCTAAACATGTTTTGGGTTAATTTAAAATGTGGCCAAGCCCGATTCGCACAAATAAAAGACAAAATTAATGTTGACATTTTCCACTCTGTGGATAAAATTGCAAAAGCCAGCGCTCAGACAAACAGACAAAAGCCAATGCAAAAGTGCAGCTTTAGCCAGCCGCGTATATATAGGGTTGTTCCGGGTATGGTCAGTGCATACGTTCCTACATACATATATACATAAATATATATATGCACATACATATGCAGTTGCACAACAGACTGCATGCACTTTGCGAAAGTGTGCAATTGAATGCAGATGCTACCATAATTCAGACAGCTAATTTGAAAATTTCGAAATTTATCTAACGATTCTCGCACGCACCATAACACGGCTGAACTCCGAATGGTTTTCATTAAGGATTTAAGAAATATCGCCTTTGTGAAGGCAAATATACATATAGAAATATATATTAAATTTAAAATAACAATAAATAATTATGATTCCAAATATATTAACTAAACTTCATTAAATTGGTATGAATCAGTGACAATTTTTATATTTTATTTGCCATCATGCTAAAAATAAAATAAAATAATTTAAAAACAGTTATTAAAGCAATGCTTTTTTTTTTGCTTAAATTGTCTCTTACATTACCTCTACTTTGTTGTATTTATCATTTCATATACCTAAAAAATAAAATAACTTGACTTACCTATAAAAATACGACAGCCTCCATTCCAACTCTGATGTCCGTAGCTCTTATAGAGAGATTTAGAGATCGACACAGTTGAACACATAATTGTATAATTAGTTGCGACAGTAAGATCTTTCTTTATTTATACTTTTTTTTCTGAGTGCCTCAAAAGAATTAAATTTGTTTATGGTTCTTAAGATGAGATCACACTTTTTATCATTGTAGAAGTTGGGTTGTAGTGCTCAAATTGATTACTGTACATTTGGGAGTGGCCGCGTTCAGCACATTTTTCTTCGCTATTTACGAACAAAAAACACTCCGTCACGACCACGAAACGATAAGTGACGCGTGTCACAAAAATAGAGAAAACACATAAATCGTCGATGACAAAATGGAATTATCGGCGAAAGAAAAAATGCATAGTTACATACCAATGATAACAATAGGTTTATAATCCGCTTTGACAGTTTACCCCCTGGAAAGTATTATAAAGTGTTTCGAAAGAGTAGCCAAACTAATTGTAAGAGCTCTTTCAATACAACGCAGATTATTATCATGAAACAGGTATTGGTTACTTTGCGGTGCTCCAATAGACGATTCTAATGGGCAATTTGAATGTATGTAGGGGGAACATGTATTTTATATCCCCCGATCTTATATACACCGATTTGTTAAACTACCAGAACTAAACTAAATAACTTGAGCATACTTTCCGTTGAAGGCTTTTGATAATTTCAGTTGCCAATGACACATCAGAAGCATACAAAAACAATGCTATTAGGGATTTATGTCAAGAGTGACCGACTAGCAGTTTCCCTCTGCCTTTTATAGCCTTTCATAAAACTGGATATTGCAAGTTCAACTCAACTCGACGTCTTAATTAAGAATATTTGTACTTTCTGGGATTGGGTCTACTTTATCCTGTCTGTAGCATAAAAAATGTCGTATGCATTGCTACAAGAATTTTAATGAGCTAATTCGATGGAAATCACTTCTGTAGCTGATAAGTATATATATATTTTTTAAAAATCTTGTCTTGATGGCCAATATGTCTTACCATAATTTTATTCTTCCCAATAAAATCTTAAGAATAAGTAAAAGTTGTACCAAAAGGATGATCTTAATCTGACGTTGTTTCTTTATTTTATTTAATTTAATTTTAATTTTATATAGTGCATGTTTACAAACTTATTTTTAATATTATATTGAAATTTTATTACATTTTCGAACCTACATATATGTACATACTTAAAATAAAGATAAACTATAGAAATTAGCTAGGAATCCGTTAAGAAGAGATTATTTATGTATGCTTAACTTGTGCATACATACACACACACTTGTAAGCAGTACATAGGTGTACATCCATACATATGCTCTTACATCATAACGCATACATATATACATAGTATTGATGTATATATTTACATATTTAATTTTTTAATTGTAATACGTGGTGTTTAACTGCAAGCTATTAACAACATTTTCTCGTTTTTCACTCTAGATTAGAGTTGGGCGCGTGTCGTCTCATTTCGTGACACGATCGACTCAGAACGACGTGTTCGTGTACAAAATTGAAGAAACAAACATTCAAAATATAAATCTGGAATTATTTATAATTTTTACAAATTGTATATCTCGATTAGGAATTTTATTCACGTTAAAATAAAAAATAATAAATAAAATAAATAATAATAGTGTTATTTATTTATTTTTTTTTTTTACAGTGTCATATTAGATGAATCCGGCACGCGCCCACTTCTGCTCTGGAGTGGTTGCCGTAGAATCTGCGTATTATTAATTCAAGTTGTATATGGATATATCACAGAAAACACTGGCTATAAAGTTTTAAACAGTAATAAGAAATTAATTTGTCGAATAAATCAACTCCGTTCAAGTATACCAAGCACACTTTTATCCATATTACAACTGTGTTTTCGATTACTTCTGAGTTCTTCATTAAATACTTAACAAGAATCTACGCATTTAGTTGAGTTATTTAATCACATACTATAAGCATGTATGTGTGTGTGTGTGTGTTCGTGTATGTATGCACACTTATCGTAAAGGTAGTAATTAAATAACTGTTTTATATATAAACAACTTTGTACAGCGAGCGCGAGAGAGAGAGAGAGAGAGATGGAAGGAGAGAGCACCAGACAAAAGATGTGTGTATGAATGAGTTCTGAAATGCTCTAAGTTTTCGCTTGGCGCTTCTTGGTGGAGCTGTGTAGTGTCATGTTCAAGTCATTAAGCTGCAAATGGGGAATGACTCAAATCCCACTGCATGACAAACTGTTGTCGTGTCGTCGTGTGAGTCGGCGAGTCGGAAAGTCGGAAGGTCTGAAGTCTGTGGGTCGCTGTTCAAATTGAAGAGTGTAAATATGCTAATTAAAGTTATAAAGTGAAATAATTTACGATATGGTAGGAAATAATGTTTTATTGCCATACTTAAGCTACGTTTATTGCAAAATAATTAGTGTGGTATCGTTATCGTTATCGCTATCGTTATCGTTATCGTTATCGCTATCGTTAGCATCCCATAACGATGCCGGCGATATTTGCACTTGTCCACTTGGGCCTGGTTATTGAAATTTATTTTTTTTTAGTTTTTTTTTTTTTTTGGTATCGGCATCTATTTATTTAGGCCACCCACGGGCCTTACGAGTTGGAGCGCCCGCTGGCCAGATAGCTGCTGGCACTGTTGCTGCTGTTGTAGATGTGGTTATTGTAAAGCATTGAACCCATGGATGTTACCGGCACCGGGCCGGGTCCGGTATGCAGCGTAGAGCTGCTGTTGCTGCTGCTGTTGTTGCTGTGGCTGTGACTGTGGCTGTGACTGTGGCTGATCAGCTTCATGTTGGGCGGCGTCTGGGGCGGCGTATCGGGCTGGATCTCGGAAAACCCCACCCGCTGCTGATGCGACTGTGGCAGGTAGGGCGCTTGGCTCGAGCTGGAATGCGCCTGGAGCTGGGCCAGGTCGCGGTGCATATTGATAGGCGTCTTGGTATGCATGCCCATGGCCTCGGTGTACACCGTAGGTATCCGCGAATATGGCGATGCGGCGGCGTAGCTGCTCATCATACTCAGCGGCGAACCGAGCTCGACTTGCGGCCCCATAGTCGACTGCAGCGCCAGCGGCTGTGTGCCTAGCGCCTGCTGCTGCTCCGGATGCAGCTGTGTCGTCGGCGAACCTGGCACCAGGGCCGTAGCCGCTGCCTGCGACTGCTGCGACTGCTGCTGCTGTTGCTGCTGCTGTAGATAGAAATTCTGGCCGAGATATGCCGTAGGCGGTGGTGTCTTGCAGGCGACTGTGTCGGCCACACTCCAGATTTTGGGCTTGCTCGCCGGCACCGGTATGCCACAGTCTCTGCTCAGCTGGTTTTTTTGAAGGGCGTATTCACTAGCACCGCCGTCCTGGCCATGGCCCTGCACGTAGCCGGGATTGTAATAAACGGCCGCCGTCTGCTGCTGTTGTTGCTCCTGCTGCTGTTGCTGCTGCTGCTGCTGTTGCTGTTGCTGCTGCTGCTGCTGGTGCGCTTGGGCCTGGGCGTGGGCGTGGGCATGTGCGTAGGGATTGTAGGAGTGCGCCGGGTGCGGATTGAAGTTCGGTGCACCGTACGGTGGCAGGCCCCGAATGGCCAGCAGGCTCTGCGGCTCTCGTTCCAGCTTCTCCTCAATGTCCAGATCCTTGTCCGCCTTGGCCAGCTCAGACTTGATGCGTGGATTGCCAGGATCTGACGATTAAAGTTGCGTTCGCAGAGTGGAGACAAAATTAAATTCAATTAATTTCAAGTCGAAAGCGGAAGTAGACAAGTTCTTAGAGGACTGCAAACTTGCCACTTGGCATTTGCCACTTGCCACATGCCACTTGCCTCTTGCCACTTGCCAACAGCTGGCAACTGGCGCTGGCAACTGGCAACTGGGCGTTTGCCAGTCTGCGGCAGGCGCAGG
This sequence comes from Drosophila colorata, assembly GCA_035041545.1. Classification (NCBI taxonomy): domain Eukaryota; kingdom Metazoa; phylum Arthropoda; class Insecta; order Diptera; family Drosophilidae; genus Drosophila; species Drosophila colorata. The sequence continues at coordinate 1,339,244 of JAWNLD010000222.1, forward strand.
CAAAAACCCTTGAAATTGTTGGTGGGCGTTGATGCGTGCAACCCTCGCAGAAAGCTTTCAGCAACAAAATGCTTCGGCTTCCGCCAACTCCAGTTGACGCGTCCCGCCCCCCTCCGCCCCACGCCCCGCACCTCCGCGCGAGGCAAATTCAGAGCAAGCCAGTCGCCAAGTCGAGCAAGGCCGCTCCTCGGCATATGGAAAGCCAAGTGCGGGCGCAAGGCCACTTTGCCAACAATGTGCTGTCAACTTCCGGGGAGGATGTCGCCTAAGCAGTCAGACAAATAAACGGACGGCGGCGACGGCCGAGAAGACAAAGATTGCATAACATTCGTTTCGCCACATAAATTGTACTTAAAAGGCCGCTGCCACAAATCTCTAGTTTGGGGCCAAAAGGCATGAAGGGTCAGAAAGCGACAGGCATTCAAATCAATGTAGCGCGGAGGGGGGGAGGCCACTTTTAGAGAAAAAAAAACAATACAAATACGACCTTAAAACAATATAAGCCCCCGCGCACGCTACGGGTAAAAAACATTTCGATTTAGCCACTTGCGTAGGTCAATGACATCGGGTAGGGGTCTGTGGGGGGGACCGGGGAGCAAATTAGGTGACAGCTTACCAAATGTGTCGCCCGGTTGCAGCTTCGAACCCTCGGCAGGCTCCTTCTCTTTTTCGTCATCCGACATCAGTCCATCGTCGTCATCTTCTGTCTTGTTTTTCGGTTCCCACGTCATTTTATTCTCCTTTTTCAGACGGCGTCGCGCGTTCGCGAACCACGTCGAGACCTGGGTGAGCGTCATCTTCGTGATGATGGCTAGCATAATTTTCTCGCCTTTTGTCGGGTAAGGGTTCTTCTTGTGCTCACTCAGCCACGCCTTCAAAGTGGCCGTTGACTCGCGCGTGGCGTTCTTGCGGCGGGAGGCGAGATCGTAGTTGGGCCCATAACTGCAATAAATCAACGGTTCTCATTATAGTTTATGCCCAAAAAATTGAGCTGTAAAACCCATAACTGCAATAAATTCACATTTCTTATTATAGTTAACACTCAAATCATTCACTGAATATATTTATATATATTAAATATTAAGAACTAACTACGTAGACCTGATATTACCAACACTTAAAAGTTGGCTATAACGAGACAACGCCCTGGCATTGTACAAACACGAAGTGCTTTGGTCTTCCGGTCAATCGGACGGGTCCAGACCTTGCGCTTATCAGTGGCCTGGCAAATAACAGTGTCGGTCGCCACACCTACCAAAGTCAAACAATGACATTCAAGTCCCCGCAACACTTTAAAACAAAACACAAATGGAAATGTTAAGTTCGCACTGCGTACAATGGGACCAATTGTATGAAAAAGTGCTCAAAAGCAGAAAGAAGATTTGCCTTCTATATGCAAATATATAAAGAACATTTTAAGAAGTTTCTATACTCAAAAGCACTGAGACTTTTTCATATACAAATTTAAATTCGAACTGATTGATCCAATTAGATATTTTTTCAGTTAATGAGATTTTACTCTTATATTTAAAAAAAGTAGTATAACTTCCAAGATTGATTTGGATATTTAAAAAAAACGGAAACGTTTTTCAATAGGAACTCTTTTATTTTGACCCATTATATATATATATATATGTAATATATGATATAATAGCCCGACTTTAGTCATATATTATGAGTTTTGTATACAAAACTGTGTTTTCGACTACAAGTTCCTTTGCCAGTTTTATAGTTTAGCTGCAAAAATGCGGACATATGCCAAGTTTTCTCTAGTTTAGAGACTTGGCTAAGATTATATATATAGTCTATGGCATCGAAGATCCTTCTATGTCTTACACATATTTCGAACAAATTTAATAGCATTAATTAGCTTCGAATTCAGCACACAGGCTGGATTCGTACATACAACACCATTGTTCGGATTTTTACAGTGCGTCGTGTATCTGTAAATTATTATATTATATTCAATAATTACATAGATAAATAATTGTATGCACTGAGTTAATTATTTTGAATAACGCTATTTAAATCCCTAAAATCTCCAAGTCGAATCTGAGCGCAATTAAAGTGTATGTGATGGATTGACAGTAATAAGCTAGCTTTATAAAAAAAATAAAACTAAAATAAAAAATTTTATACAACTTTGGTATCTATTTAATATTTTAAAGACTTTAAACGAATTATTAACGGCATATTAAGCACATTTCTGTGGCTTGCCAGCGCTTCAAATGCAAAACAATTTAAGATTCAGTTTTTCCAATTTTGCTGAATTTTGTGGCCCGGGTACGTGTTGCACTGTCGATGCTGGAAATTGCGCTTCTTGAAGCTTCAACTAAAATAACGCACAATAAAAACGACGACGGGCGAAACGCCCTGGGAATTTTAATCTGTGCATTTGTAACTTCCTTCCGCCCAGCTCAGCATACAATCAACAGAGCGTCGGAGCGTCCCTTTCAGCCATAAACTTATTGAGTTTAGTATATTTTTAAAAGCTTCGCGGCGCGCCGTCGCTTGCTTAGGGTTCGGGTAGGTCAGGGGAGCTAGGGGCGTTTAAGGAGTACCAGCACGATACCCCCGCAGATTGTCTACGCTCTCCGCCACAGTTTGGGCCTGCTTGGGCCACTTGCCACTTGCCAGCTGCCAGCTGCGCCCCGCGCTAAACCTTTTGTGGTGATAAAAACTCAGCAGACGGTGCATGAAACTTTTTGGTCGCCGGCCCATGAAAACATTTTAAACTCGCTTAACTTTCTTAGTGGCGCAATTGTTGCTGTTTGCTCGTTTAATCTTATTGGTCTTATTGGTATTGTGGATTAGAGACTCACCCATAAGCGGCCAAAGTGGGATCATACGAATAATAGCCACTAGTTGATTGCAGGCCCGCCGAGGTCCAAGCGTTCATGTCGGACCCTGAGCTGGCATCCTTCATGCCGTAGGGATTACTCTAAAATGCAAACAGTAAACACATATTCAGATCGCTTTTCATCAGCCGGCGAAGAGTCGGCGCGGCTAAGCCGATAACATGCTTGTAAGCTCCCAGCAATTGCCTACTGGAGTAGCCGGGTCGACGGATCGTCGGATCGTCGGATGGACGGATCGTGATGGCCTCCAGCAGTACCGTTAAAAAACCGGCTGGCAAATCGTGGCGAGGCGCTCGCAACCTGTCGGCTTACTTTCGGCGTGGACTTCTGCCCGCTGCACTAATCCAATTAGCTACAAAATATGCCGACATTGTCACTTACCAGCGGCGAATAGAAGGCCGAGTTGTCGACGCCGATGCTGGGGTAGGGGTTCTGCTCGTTCGAGGGATACGGGCCGCCGTAGACTCCGACGCCAGCGGAGGGTATCGCCATGCGCGAGTAGCCGCCGAGCGTCAAACGGGCCGAATCGTACTGGCACGAGCAGACTGTGTGCCCCGAGACCGGGTCCGTGATGATCGGTCGCCCGTTTTCGCAGCAGGACATGCTATTCGCAACGCGGACGTGGGCCTCCAGAGCGCTGCCGCCGCCGCCGCCGCCAGCGGCATCTGTTTCGGTGGCGCCGGTCACATCGCTGCCAACTGCATCTGCGTCCGTCGGCGAGGTGGCTGCCGCTGTCGGGCCCGCATTGTTGGACGTCTGAGAAATTGCACCTGGACTGACGGGACCGGTGATGCCCGTCGTGGTCGAGCCGCCCGAGGGACTCAGCGAGGCCTCGTTTGTGCCGGACAGCGGCGACGGCACCGAGCCCCCACCATGTCCGCTCTGGCTATCGCCGGTCGCAGCCGCCGCACCGCCAAGTAACTAAAAGACAACAAAAAACAAAAAGAAAAAAAAGAAGAGAAGAAGAGAAAAAGAGCCACGTTGAATATATTTCACGAAAAAGTTAAATAAGAGAGGCGAAAAAGGTTTTTGCAATGGTACGATTCTTGAAACAGGTGATGCGATCAAGGACGAGGACGCAGCGACATTCGGTCTAGGGGTAGGGGCCGCTGTACGGAGTGCCGAGCCCGAGCTCAGGCCCGAACCTTCAGGTCGAAATCAACAAAACAGATTAAGACGATAACTCCAAATGTCAAAATATTTTATTGGCTTGGCGCATTTTGCGATCCGTTCCATCTATTTTCACTTCATTAATTTTCAATTTATCACAGTCAGATTTCAGATACTGTTGGGGCTGTCTTTGCCCGAACTCGGACCCCGACCCGGTCGCTGCCTCTGCCTCTGCCTTGGCCTGCGTCCCGAGCTCGGCACGGGCACGTCTTTGAAGAGGGTACAGCCGAAGTATCAGCGGACCGATCGACCGCTCGATCGAGTGTGGGCACTGCTCAGCAAAAAGGGCAAGAAATTGAATGAGGCACTCAGGTATGCGCTTGCACGATAACCGCAGCGAATCGCCGATTCCGATTGAAAGCAGACTGTAAGACCTTCCACTCAAAACAAACAGCAACAACAGCAACAATCACAACAACAGCAGCGGGCTCTAAGGCAAGTGCTAGGCTGCTCTGTACACACACACACACACACATATATCCAGAAAATCTGGGCTACCAATATCCCAATCGGGCAATGCTTTAGAGATCAATGAGCGTAAAGTAATTTCTTAAGTCGCTTGAGGACTAGAAATATGCCTATCCATATGCTCGCATTTGAGATTATGTCAGTTATCCAATTCATCTGAATTCCCTCTCCCCTACTGTATAAATTCTTGCACTCAAAGAATTGTGCACCTAAATTAAGTAAAGGTGAACATTTCTCAATTTAATAACAAAATTCAATTCACAATAAAACTTGTATACAGTACGTTATTCAAGATTTTACAATTTTAGGTGCAACAAAAAGTTTTTCGCTTATTAATGGTGTTTTTCTCCAGTGTAGAATTATGTTGTTTTTCTTAAAACTTTTTTTTTCTTTTCAAACTTACTCAATAAAAAAATTAAAAAATATTCAATTATTAATACAATAAATAATTATGAAATAAATATTTAAAAAAATATTTCCAATGACATTAAATGGCAAATAAATTAATACAAATGCAATTTAATAAAATTGTATTTATTAATTGCCCACTCACAGGTTAGACGATTCGTAATCTTCAATAACATATCTAAATGGTTTTATGTACTGATTTCCCAGCTGTTGCCAAAATATAAACATCAGTCAACAGCTATTACTCATCCCCGTTGTTTGCTACTGTTGGCCAAATCGCGGGCTTCTCAATCAGAAACTGCTACTGCAGTCAAATTTATGCCTTAAATAATAATGGTAATTCACAGGTGAACAAGCTGATTTTCAACACCTCCTGCAGGCTATCTAATCGCACAGCAATTTCGTTGCGGACACCAGGCCACAGTTCCAGCCCCAGCCCCAGCTCCAGCTCCAGGCCCAGCCCCAACCCCGGCCCCAGCTCCCGCCGGGATCTACAGCTGCAAACAAACTTGAAATTATTGCATAATGAAGGCGTTTTCATGAATGAAATCTAATGAATTCTGAATGAATGACCACTGGCCACTGGCCACTGGCCGATGGCCGGCAGAGAAGCCTGTCCAGGCGACCGGGCGACCAACTGTAACGACGACGTCGACGACAGGCAACGAATCCAAAAAACCACAACAAGTGGCTGTTTTCCCCCTCTCACTCCCTCGCTCTAACTCTCTCTCTCTCCCTCTCTCTCGTCTCTCTCTCTCTCTCTTACTCACACTGGAGCTAATGTACAAAACGTTGCGCGCGCTCATTTCTTATTATTCTTTATTTTTATATGCGATTCGAACATCAATTTCAGTTTTTGTGGTCGTCCATAAAAAACACATATCAGCGACGACAACGACACTGAGGACCCGGACCCGAATGGCCAACAGGCCGGCCAGCCGGCCAGGCAACCGGCCGTCCATCCGTCCGGTAGAGTGCGGTCCGGCGAAGCAGCCACCGGCCAGCGCTTATTATCGGCACGCAAGTCAGTTTATTTTTAATGATTCTCACTCACCCACTCTGGGATGCATTGTGGACTGGATGAGCTGGACTGGGGCTGGAGGAAGCGCAGCGAGCGGCGCGACGCGACGCGGTGAGGTTTATCGTGAGGTGGACACACAGACAGGATTGGATGGTCCCGAGGGGTTCTTTCTCTGGCGCTGGCTTAAAGACGGCTTTAGTTACCACAATGCGGAAATGTTGCAAATGTTGCCAAGTGTTGGCAACTATTAAATATTGCTTTATAGTGCGCTGTTTTATGACTGGAATATTACGATAAACGGTGTGAACTGCTTGTCTGCTGTGAAGTATCGCCTGCGCCCCTGTCGGGGCCAGGATATTCACACACAGATATTTCATTTATGCAACAAGGACTTCAAATAGATTACCATGCTGTGCCGGTTAATAATTAGGTAAAAAACACATTTCAGAAAAGTTTTTTAAAACTAATTATTGAAAACTATTATAGTTGAATTGGGAACAGCTTAAATTGTCGAAGTATTGATTGTAAAAAGCCAAAAGAAAGTCGAGGCAATCATTTAAGCAATGCAGCTTAAAAGTTAACCAAAATGTATCTCAAAATAATTCTTGGCAAAATTGAACATAGGGAACTTATAATAAAAATCATAAAAAAATGCATTTTATTAAAATCCAAAGTTTCAAACCTCCCCACTTTGATAAAAGTTGACAGCTTACAGAAACAAAAAATAAGATAGCAAAAAAAAAGAAAAATAAATAATAAAAAAAGGTTCAACCTTATATATATATATGCAATATACATGCATACGACGTGTAAGAATACTCTTATCTAATTAATTGACAAGAAAGCAACCCAAAATAGACATTCAATTAATAACATACATATATAATGCATACAACCACAACTTTTTTATTGTTACAGGGTATATAAATTATTATGATATACTACATTGCATATAATCACAAGAAAAGGCTCAGATCTGTGGCAAATATAATTTGAATACGGGTTCAATTTCGCTTTTTTAACTGAAATATCTATGAATTGTATTATTGGTTAACATTGAAAGTCCTTTAGTTTTCAGCTGTAAAGAAAACACATTTGAATACCTTGCATTAATTGAATAACGAGTATAATGAACTTATGTCAGCGTGTGTAACAGGCAAAAGAAGGACTTGATAGCTAGATCTTTTTGGCCACATAAATAAGGCGGTTTATTATATACTATCTATTAGTACCATCGATAACACCGTTCCCGTTTAGCCAACACAGAATAGCTTAAACTTGAAACGCTTTGTCCTCGTATTTTCAAAATTAAAACGCATATTTCTATTGCTATTGTTTTTAAAGTATTTCGTATTTTAAAGCAAACATAAAAATCACATAACAAATGTTCATTACGTAAGGTTTCGTTCTCTTAAATCTCGTCAAGTGCGATAAAAATTTCAATATCAATATCAAACAAACTTGTCTTGGCTTCGAAATCCTCGACTGCCTAAAGCAAATACATTTCAACGTTTGAACTCAAAAGGAATTGAAATAAAAAAAAAATTTAAAAAAAAAAAACATAAGATGCACAATTCTAGCGGTGAATAGGTAGAGGAATAGCTGAATGCAAATCGCTCTATTGGTTGCATGAACCAAGTTCAAAGAATCGAATGCCACGCTGGCAGCGGAGCTTGCAACAGCCATTTGCCCCGCACCGTGGCAAGTAACTGCGAAAACTTTTAAGTAGGCATATCGACAACAAACGAAAAGTGAAAAACAAAGTACTCATCAACCGTAATTGCACAAATGAGCGACTCTACTTATTCGTGCCTTTGAAGTGCGGACAGACAGACAGACAGACAGCCATACATATGTGGCCCCCGCCACCCCACCTCCATTCCCGCTATCCGTGCGGCCTTGCAGCGTCTGCGGCCACCCGCTCTGACCAAGATGTTGGAAAAACTGGTGCCGTCACTTTATGGTTATTAATTTTATGATTTATGTTAAAGCTCACGAAACGCCTGCCCGGCCAGTCCACGGTCCAGTCCCACCTTGCCAATTTCAATTTCAATTCCAATTGCCAATTGCCCATTGCTCAGTGCGTGCGCACAAAACAAAGGAGGTTGGGCTGTGAAGTTCCTCTTGTTGTTATTCTCTGGCATCTCTGTGTGTGTGCGTGCGTGCGTGTGTGTGCACAGTGCTTGTTGTGGGTTGTTGTGGCTGCTGCCGTTTCACTCTTGTTGCTGCTACCGCTGAAGATGCGTTTATGGATTTTTGTTTTTGCACTCCAAACAACTGCAGCGGCAACAACAACAACAACATGAACAACAACAAAAACAACATCTAAACAAAGAGTCTGCAGCAAAAAGTGATAGCTGCTCCGCAATAGGTTGCTCCTGACGCCAGTCGACGGCAACCGGCAACGGCGCCGACAGCACTAACGGGCACAACAACAACAACAGCAACAACAGCAACAACAACAACACCAACAGCAATGACAAACAATAAGCGAAATTAAAAGGAGCAGGAGCTGAGGCTGAGGCTGAAGCTGAGGCCGAGCTGAGCTTGGGACTGCCGACATTTGGTTTTGGTTTTGGCTTTGGGCGCTGCAGACAGAGACTCGAGGCGGTGGTGATGGCGGTGGCGGTGGCGGTGCGTCGTGGCATTTGGCATATTCTCACATTCATCCGCAGCAGTGCAGCCAGCAAACATCCCATCCAGGCAAAGGCAATACCCAGCCCATTCCTTGCCAATGCCAATACCAAACCGAACCGAATACCCATAGCTCTGATGCGTGTTTTTGCTAATGCGAATAAGTTGCTTTGCTGCTGCTGCTGCTGCTGTTAGTTGTTGTTGCTGCTGCTGTTGTTGGTGTGCGCTCCTTTTATTGAATTAACTTCAGTTTCAGTAGTTGCTGTCGTCGTCCCAGTTACCAGTTACCAGTTCCCAGTTCCTGCCCGTAGCTCCTGCCGTTTGGAGCAGCTCTTTGTTTTCAGCGTGGCAGTGGCTTTCAATGTTTGCATTAAAAATTCATAAATCAATTATGGAATGCACACTGCAAAATATTAGTTTTTTCTCGCATCATTCGGCATCGCACGGTCCGGGCCCGGGGCCCGGTCGAGGCCTACGCATCGTGCCAGAAAGGACACCAACCGATCCGACGGCCTGCCGCTCTGTAGCCTGGGAATTTCAGTTATTCTGCAATGAAATGCGTGAACTGCTGCTCCTCGCATGGCAAGTTGACAATTCTGTTCATGCCCCAGACGCCGCCGTAGCCGTTGATTAAATTCATATATATACTGTATGTGCATATGTACGTATACACAATATATGTGCATATGTACATTGAATTCATCAGCGATTTTGGTGTGTGTCATATTTGGGATGCCGAATTGGCGTTGAAATTAAAATTAAATTAAATTAATGGATACGACTTTTGAGCACATAATGGTTGTGTGTATATTAATATATATTATTAATTATGTCCTCGGTAGATAAATTAAGAAACGAGAAAACGGGTCTTAAATTCCCGTTGGGATATGCAATTACTTTAATAAATAATAATTATAATAATAATTTCGATAATTATATTATTAATAAAATAAAACAAATAGAAATTGTTTAAATACATTTTTACGACTTCGCTCGATTAATTAGTCATGACACAATTTATAAAAAAGTTTTTTTTTCAGGAACAGATTGTTCAAAACTTTTTAATTGTTGAGAATGGGCTTTACATTTTTTTGATAAGAAAATTAAAAAATATTTTTCAAAAGCCCATCGTTACTTTTTATATTTATGTACGCCAAAAATATCATCATTTTGGCTTGTGGGATAACAAGAATGCATTCCAGTTGATCTTACTCCATTTTCATGTCAGTATTTAGCTAAATATTAAAGAGAACAGCAAAACAATGTGCACAGCATGCTTTTATTTAAATAATATATTCTTAGAAATCATTTTATAGAAAAAAGTTGCACATTTTTAAATATTTGCAGGCAAAAAATGGAAAAGTTGAAATGAATTTCAATGAAAATGCGTAAGAGCCCCAGAAACCCAAATTTCATAATAACAAATTTAATTATCTTAAAAAAATCACTATAATTTAAAAAATTGATTTTAATGTCACATACATACGTATCTCAGAACTTATTTGACTATATATAAATATGTTCATAATTATAATATCAACATAAGTTGAATGAAAAAAGAATAAACAAAAATGGATCAAAGTACACAGTAACCTGATAAGTACATATTTATTTAATTCTGGATAAACGAAAACTCTACAACAACTTATTTAAACGTATCGTTCTTTGTATTTTTATTTAATTAATAAACAATAGAGTAATCCCTTCAAAAAATCATAAGTAAATATTTACGCAATTTAGCTTAAACAGAATTTTGCATGCAAAAGGAAATTGCAGAACCAGAACAAAATGGCAAGATAGATCCCACTTAGCACATCCGCAGACATAATTACAGTAGATAATCGGAGCATTCATTACTTTAATTATTGGTATTTAGCAAGTTTTGCATATTATAATAGATGGCGCTCTATTCGATTCGCATAGACATCAATTCATGTAGCTGGAAAAGGGGAAACGGGACGAACAGTCGGCTATCGACATGAGTTAAAGGCAATAAGTATATATGTACATAAGACTTTATGGCACTTTAAACTATAAGAGTGATACATATTTACGACAGGCAGTGTAAGGACTGTGGTCTCATATACTAGTAATGGCCGCCTTCAGTCTCGGCTCACACAAAAACCTCAGCTAACTAATTTGAATTACTGAACTTCGCATTATGCCGCCTGTCCAGCGCCTTCCCCCCGGCACCCCCCTTCCCCAGTGGCCAAGTAATTATGGTCCCAATTTAAACGATGCAACGCAGCGCAAATGCTGAACAGCCGCTGGCCAGTCCATGGGCCTGGGCGATGGCAACGGCTGCACAATGTCCTAAATTGTGCAACATTTGCTTGGGGCGTCTATTACCGGTACACCGAGCCCAGAAGCTGTCCATATTGCTTGAATATTCATGCCACATTGCCTGTGTTTAGCATTTTCCCCCTGCCAGCATGAAATTTAAATTTATGTTTATTTCAAATACAGCGCCGACGTCATTGCCAATTATATGTATGTGTGCGTATGTGACTAAAAATTACTAAATACTGCACGAAACACACATAAAGGACATGCGCCAAAGGCAATCTATATAAATTAAGTCGAGTAAGAATTTAGGAAACTCTTTAACATTGTTAATAAGTGTATTACTAGAAATAATGGCCAGATATTATAGCCACATTTAAGTCTGATGTGCTTACACGTTACGTAATTATTCTAGAAATTATGCATCAATTCCTTGAAAATTAACGGAAGAGCAAATGGAGTTTAAAAATTTATTTTTATAAATAAATATTTTAAATTATGTAAATTTAACGATTACGAAAAATTTGCATTTAATCGTCACTTTATGTTATCGTTAAGCTTTATTACATATTAAATTATGTCATTTTTTGTTTGTTTTTGTTTTGAAACTAATTCCTCATTGATAAATAGAATCTGAGATTTATTCAAACATGATAAGTTAACTGCACGGAATTTCCTTTTCTATTCGTCTTAATCCTGACGTGTTAGCTAAGTAATCGGTATTTTATTTACAAAATAATAAAAGTAATATTGCTTAATTAAAATATAATTTGAATATATTTTAAGCCCAACTATAACATTTTTGTTTACTTTTGCTTTTTTGTTTCCAAGGCGACAAACTTTATTGAAATGGTATCTGAACAGAAATATTTCAATGGTATCTGGACAGAAAATTATTTTGCCCGCTGACACTTATCGAAAATATTTGACATATATTTACACAATAATTGTACATATATTGCTTTTAATTGCACGTCCATATTTCACACCAAATATTATGCAATTATCGCCAATGTTAAGAAGAGGAACAGTCATTTTTTAAAATAATTGAATTATGGGAAAATTAATTTTGAATATACCATTAATTATGATATACGATTTCTAGCTGTCTAAAAGCGAGAATAAGAGATAAACACGTCTTTGTTCGTTGCTCCCTTTGGCGACTTCTTTGCTCACCTGATTTGCCGACGGGTAACCATATCCAAACTGCGCATATGCAGCCATTGTCGCGTTCGTCTTTGTCGTTGAACTGTTAACGGCAACTGGCAACGGCTACGGCAACGGCTACGGCAACGGCAGGTCGCGAGTATGAGTGCTCACCGTGGGGCGCCCGCGCCCTGCAAGGATACCGATGCCGATGCTGGCGGGATGCTGGCGAGCACTTGATAAGGGGTTGGGTGCCGGGCGCTTCGTCGGCCAGGAGTGGGTGGAGCTGAAGATGGATGCGGATGTGGATGTGGATGTGGATATGGAGATGGATATGGCGGTGGGGTCTGGTGGCGTTTGGTGGTGTTTGGTGGTGTTGGTGGTGGCGTGCGTGCTCGACGCGAGCGCGGCTAAGCACTCTGGGCGCTTTTGTTGTTTGTTGGTTTGTTGGCTGCTGTGCTTTTGTTGTTGTTGCCGTTGTTTGCTGCTGTTGTTGTTGCTGTGTTGTTGGCCTTGTTGAAAATTGATAAAACAAATTGTCGATGTCGAGCAGTTCTGTTAATGTCGCCGGAGCCGGAAAATGTTTTGTTTGTTTTGTGTGACTTTGCGTTTTATTCTTTTACTTCGGGTTCTTTTTTTTTATTGACTTTGGCTCTTTGCAGCTGCCGCGGACAGGCGACAAATCGTCCTCCGTTGCCGGACACTACAATGTATTTACTTATAGTACGAGTACGAGTCCGCGTGCGAGTCCGGTTACGGGTCACTTGGACACGGCTGCACTCATCACTTGGCGACCGGGCCGAAAGGTCGTGCTAGTATCACAAAAACATGTGTTTCTACTCGTGTTTCTTTTGGTTTTCTTTTTTGTATTTATTAATTTATTTATTTCTTTTTTTGTATTTTTTGCTGTGTGTGTTGTAGATCGTTAGGCTAATATTAATGCATATGAATTTCGTTGCAATAAGTATAATTTATAGACACGTCGCGAATTAATTCGTACGTCTATTGCACACACTTTGTTATTTACGGCAGTTGCACCGATCGGCATCGGCATCTGCATCGGAGTACGCTGAAACGAGTTCCACTACCTGTCAGTGGCCTCTCAACGGTGACGCTGCGCGCTTGAAGTGAGCAGTCGACGGTCGGCCCAGCTGAGATGTGCGCCTATGCCTATTCGCGTTTGAACACAAACTGGTCTGCCGATGCCGGAGACGGCCTGGCCAGGGGCACAAGGCCGGCGCGCAGTCGGCAACGGCAACGGCAACGGGAGAGCCAGAGCGAGAGAGCTAGTTGCCCATAGTGTGGGGGAGCGAGCAAATGAATGTTCTGGTTAGCTGCCGTTCCAACCAGAGAGCGCAGCCCATTTGCCGTCTCACTCAGCAGCCGGGCCAAACGTGAGCGCAAGCGAGATGGGGTGCGTTCTCGTTGCGCTCTGGGCACTGTTGCTGTCGACTACGCCCACCTCCGACTGGAACGAAAGGCAGCTGCACTCAGCGTATTCCAGTGCTTGTGCTTCCCCTCTTGGCACGCTGGAAGCATTTTTATGGCGGACTGCGATCGAAAGGCTTCGCACAATTTTTGAGTTTCTTCCGCAACTCCTGGCCGATTGTGTTGTTGTTGTTGTTGCTGATGTTAATAACTTGAGGTGTGCTCTTACGTACATACTATATGGAATATATATGTGAGCACTTATTGCTCAGTTGACTGCACTTAATAATTAAGAATCAAAACAGTGTGTATATTGTATTCGCCTGTGGGTATATAAATACATACAAACATTTCTTATTATGAGTGTGTATTTAGATAGATGTGTGCACAGAATTTGACAATAAAATATATAATATGCCGATTATTGGATATTCAAATCATATTTTGCTACAAATAATATCTCATTTAAATTGTACTCGATCTCAGACGGAAGAGAAAAACTTTTATTTCAATTTGTAATACAATTTATTTTACAAATACATTTAAAGTCGACCAATCAATTAGATATTTTTTACCCGTCGGTTTTTTTCTCCGCTTCGTAAATTGCCTGCAATAAAATTTAATAGAATTATCCAGTTTTTATACTAAAGTGTACAATTAAATTAACAATTAAAGTTAAATAATACTACAAATAAATTTAATAAATTTGATGGGCTTTTTTCTAGGCTCCACCTACATATTATTGCATGCACTTAAGCAATATCACGGTTTTATATTTTATAAATATTTGACGTGATTGCTGTCTAATTTATTATAAATAAATTATCAACTGTCATCAGCTTCGAAATTAATTCATTTTGAATGTCAAATCGCTAATTTTAAAATACGTTTCTAAATTTATTTGAATAATTTAAAAATATGCCCCCACATACACAAGTATAGTTCGGAGTGCAAACGAATTCCAGTTTGTTGATCCGATCAAATTATTTCTATAAGCCGTTTTATTTATTTTATATTTCTAAACATTTGAAAATGCAAATATTTAAGTTGTCTAATTGCTTTGAGTTTCGGCATTTAAATTAACATTTTTAAAAATTATCCTTTCTTAGGATTCCAAACCCATTTCGTAGAACTTTTCTACTTGATCTAAGTTAATTGGTCTTTCCTGATCGTTATACGAAACCAAATGTGCGTCTGGAGTGTTACAAAAAACAAACAATTCAATTCGGAATGAAATCGAAACCCGGAGCACTTGAAAGTCCACGACTACTCGGTTGCATTCTAATTTATTGAAGATCGGCGTGGCTCGGCCACAGTGCTCGACAGCCCAAAAATGTTTGGTGGAATTCTTGTAAGACGAGGCCTCACTGTTTTGGGGTGTTAACGCGCTGTCATTTATAATGTATGTCAGTAAGTGCACATGGGCACAGAAGTACTGCCGAAAACGCACATGTTTTGCCGAGCATCGATGCACTGAGAGAAAAAAATCAAGGAGTTCTTGCTTGAACAAAAGAGCGGGCTTACTTGATTTTAATTTTTATTTGATGTTCAGTGCAAAAACTTTTTATACGAAACAATTATACTGAATCGAGAATCAGGCCTTTTAAGAAAAAAAATTGTAATTGAAGACTAAAAATCAGTTGTGCCCTTAAATAAAACTAAATACATTAGTTTGAGATTGAAAATTCTTTAATTATGCTGAAACAAATATTACAAAAAATATTATACAAAAAATAACACAAAATTATAAGCATTTTTAACCGCATTTTGAACTTGATATCAAGAACTTGCAAGGTTTGTTTTTAGACCGCCATTTTTCTCTCCGTGTATAGGCATTATACTTGGCTCGTCTATGGGACAGACGAGTATGATTGAATTATTTAACAGTGCCCTTGACTCTGAGTGGCAGATCGTGGTAATAATAGTTCTGGATGGACAGTGGATGCACTTGGTGGCGCCATGAAATCCAAGGAATACATATATATTTTTTTTAAATTCAAAATCCAAGGCACACTTTGAACCTTCATCAACTCAGCTGTGACTTTAAGTTTGCACAGATTGCTTATGGGAATTTTCGCAGATGTTGCATTTCATTTAAGAAACACACAACAACACCCACACACACACACACACATGCACACAAGGCAATGTACTTGGCAACATCAGCTTGGGACCGAAAGTCTGTTTTCATTTTGTCCAACAATAACTCGTCCATTTTTCTGCCACTGGACATAACATGCAGATTATATTGAAAACAATTTAAATGTAGATTTTAGCGTTACCAGATAATAGTACTCTTTGGCATCAGGTAGGGCCACACACGCACACGCACACACATACTAAAACATATCCAAATTTATAAATACATACATGTACACATATATGTATCTATAGTCTGTGTATGGTTGGGAGGGAACGCACGACAACAGCACCAGCTGCACGAATGGGAGTTGCAAGCTCTCACCATCCCATTTTTCCCACTGCCGTTGCTCCTGTTCCCTGCTCCCTGCTCCCCGCTCCTGCTCCTGCTCCTGCTCCTGTGCTGCCCCTCCTCCGGCTGCTATGCTTCCTCTTACTTAAGTGTTGTTTCATGTCACCTGGAAAGCAATTGGACATGAAATTGTCGCTTTTCAGTATGTGGCACATATACTACCTACACACACTCACACACACACCACCTGCTACATGTGCATGAGTGTGTCTGTAAATTTGATGTGCTTCTCAAAATCTTCTTAAATTGAAGTCTCCGCATTTCGTGCATCAATGCAAACATAAAAGTAATAAAATAAAATCCTATCCCAAAACGAGTAAAACAAATGATAAAGTCACCGGAAAACACGCACAAAAAGGACGACGACTCTATGCAAATTGCTTTCAATAAATTTGCTTATGCCTGAGCCGTGGTCTCCAGGCCAGACGACGACGACGACAAGTGACACCAAAGATTTTGTGGCAAATTGCAGCAATCCTTATGCACACAACGTCCCAGGCTCGGAGCACTTATGGCCATTTTAATTGTTTGCTGTGAGCCGCCCCGCACCCCGCCCCCGCTTCCGCCGCCGACCGAGGCACGGCAGACACCTTGGAGTCGTCGCAGATTGGGGCTAGAGCTGAGCTGTGCCACCGCCAATCAACGTGGTGCGAGGTGTGTTATCAGGCGCACTGATATCGTATCAGCACCTGGCATCTTATCGGCCCACTTGAAAATGGGATTGCTGCTCAAACAAAACGAAGCGCACACAACATTTTCCAAACATTCATAAATGGAAACATATTTACTCACTTTTCAAAACAAATCAACAAATCGGTGCTCTTTGTGGTTCAAGTGCCGTTGACGCAGTCCAAGCCCGAACCCAAACCCGGAGCTGACGTTGCCGCTGACGCTGACGCTGACTCTGATTCTGACTCCAACTCTGGCACTGACTATCGACTGTCACTGTGCGTCTGGGAGAGGGACCGTAGCTGGTGTCAAAGTCAGAATTGTAGCCCTTACCCGGAATAGTGTACGCATACCCCGCGCGTGCGTTCTCCTTTGTCGGCATTTCGACAACAACAGTCACGATTGATTGCCGCACCGATTGACGCTGATTTCTAATTTCCAATTGGTTTTTGAAACACACACGCACACCAACATTATCGCTGGCTCGCCCGGCGCGTGATAAGTGGCCCACGTTTCGACCTGGCGTATGGCAATTATATGACTAAGTAGCTGTAGATGCTTAGCATGGACAGCTGCCCGTTGGCTGCCGTTGCCCCACGACGGTGGCATGCCCCACGACAGCCGCTACTGCATGCGTTCACTTCCACGGAATCAGTCCAATTTCGCACGACGATCTCTGATTTCATTTTTTATTTATTTTTTTTTTTTTTGAATCGAACATTCTATTCTATTTAAATTTTGATCACGTACAAAAACAAAAAAAGTGACATTCCACTTCCGAATGGGACCTCTTTTTTCTAGTGCCCTGTTTTAAGTAGACTATCGGCGACTGTTTTCTACTGATATACGATAAATACCTCTTAAATTAATTTAATGAATTGTTTATTAATTAAAATAGGTTAAGTCCAAAGCTTCCAGCAAGGAATTGATCTTGAATAAAAATAATAGATAAATAAAAATTAAAATTTATTATAAAATTATTTAAAGAAATAAAATTAAAATATTGAAATAAGAATTACTTACAATT
This sequence comes from Drosophila colorata, assembly GCA_035041545.1. Lineage (NCBI taxonomy): Eukaryota > Metazoa > Arthropoda > Insecta > Diptera > Drosophilidae > Drosophila > Drosophila colorata. The sequence goes on from JAWNLD010000222.1 coordinate 1,356,847, forward strand.
TTTTAGACAAGCCCTGAATTAGATAAGTAATAAGTTGCGTGTGTTTGTTCGAATTCTGTTTCGTGTTCGCATTGACTTAGAAAAATCTGACACGTTCCATCCCAGCTGTGCAGTTGCCAAAATGACTGCATCACTTAGACAACTCATCCACCGAGGACGGCCATAAATTGATTACAATATTAAAGTATATGTAATAAGTAAACACAAAGCTGCAAACATATTTACCTCTTTACATGCACATGTGCACATATTAAGAGTGGGAGTCAAACAGCGCCAAAGTTGAGAGTCCCTCGAGAGTGTACGTTCTCCTTTATTGGGATTAATTGGGACTAAGTACGCACGAGACAATATAAATATATATATATATATATATATATATATGTATATGCTATGATTACTGTTTGTCCACACTCAACATAAAACCTGGCCGTTCTGCCTGTAAATATATAATGTCGAACAAAGTTTAACCACATTCCTAGGAGAATAAATTTTACATTTCATGTAAATTGCCTGAACTTGCGCATTTTGTTATGCTGTTATGCAAGAACAAGATTAATAATAATAAAATTATTTATTATATGGCTAAGACAAGTACCAAAAACAATTTAAGCCAAAAACAGCTTTTCTACCAAATTAAACTAAGCTTTTCATTCAAATATGTGAACTCTATTGGAAGACATTTAGATACATGAAACTAAAAACATTTAAACCTTTTAGGAAAAACTTTATTTATAGAGCATGGTGCCAAAAAAAAAAGATGTTTCATCTCTATGATTACTTGACTCCGCTGAATGTTTCCGTCCAGTTTCTAGGAATGGCAAGCACGAAAAGTACTTTAAAAAACTTAAACTTTATATAGATACATTTTTTCCAATAATCACCTCGAATTATTATTCATACTGCCTCCGTACATGAATTGTTTGCTGCGAAAATTGAGCTCGAGACCTTCGACTCCTGAAATTCACGATTTGTTTACAAGTTTACACAACTTTAAAATCAAGATGCTGCCTAATCAAATGAACTATAATGATCTAATTACATGTACTGCTTATTCACCCAAACGAAGATTGTTGAAATGAAAAATAAAATTGTAGACGTTGTCACATGTGCGACCTCGTGGTGTTCGGGGTGTACGTGTGTGTGCTCGAGAGCACGAGATTCATGTTTGCCACCCAACTAGTTTAGCAATTGCGAATTTCAAAATTAAATTCCATGTCATTCCGTGTAAATCATTTGCAAAATTAAGCGCAACCGCACTGCGGAGACCGTGGCAATTTATCAAAAATAAATCATTTTAAAGAGCTCCCTCAGTCTGATCCGTAGCCAAATGCAAGTGCAAGTGCGAATCCGTATCCGAATTCGTATACGTATACGTATACGAATCCAAATCCGTAGCCCCCGACGAGTGTCGAGCCTCATTCAAGTACATACCTGTCGCCAGGGCCCGTGATAAATGGCAGATTAGTTTGCAAATTTTAGAGTGCGCGAAGTGCGACACCAAAATGTCCATGTCCATGTCAAGCACCCCAGAAAGCGACCCAGAGCAGCGGAAGGCAGTGGAAAGCGGCAGTGGGCATATTTATTTATGCGTAACACAGTAATTAGTGATTAAGTTGATGTAATGTGCGCGTGAGTTGTACATCTCACGAAAATAAACAAAATAAATAAATAGAAATATTTATGCCGCGCATTTCAATCTCTGTCTTTATTTAGCCCATGCTCCCCGGATGTCTTCCAGGTAATTAGTCTTCACTCTTCCACGAAGCTGTCTCAACTGTACCCAAATAAATGTATTTAATTTATTCCCCTGCGCTCTAAGTGAATATATTAATCCGAACGTAGGAGTAATTAAAATACTAATGATGAATAGAAAAGAAAATAAATAAACTATTAGAATCGTTTATCTTCGAACGAAATAAAAATTATTGAGCTAGGATTTGTGTTTTCATATTCTATTCAATTAAAAAACATTTCAATTTTAAAATATATTATAAGCTCCTATCAAAAATTCATATTAGTTGAAAATGGTCTTTAATTTAATTATTTAAGGGTCTAAGCCACTCTTCAAGATGGTATAATTAAATTCTCTTACACCCAACTTTTACCTACATCTAATTTCAACTGCCAACGAAAGTGGGGATTGTGTATTTGTAATGTATGAAATAAAATACAAGGAACACATTTTAAAATTAATTTAAATCGATTAAAACAAATTGATACTATACTCAGTGGGGCTGACATCGTTAACTAATTACGAGCAAGTGCAAATGTTTATACAGTAAAAAATCATTTTTCTCCGTTGACAACAGTCGTCTCTGTTGCCTCAATTTAAAAGCAATCATTAATTATGTAGACCTGCATTTTGGGCAACCGACTGTGCACAACGGTCTCGTCGTGGTGCGACAATGACGACATTGACACAAGGCACTCGAGTCATTTGTTCAATATGCGTACCCATAAGTATGTACATGGATGCTTACATACATACATGTGTTTGATGAATTCACAGTTTGTTTCGTGTCCATCCTGTTCTTTTTTTTTAAGTTTTTCTTTGTCGTATGACTAGACATTATGTTTACAAATTTTGGAAAACAAAACTTACGCGTATTTTATTTATGTGTAGATATAAAAGCATAGAGGATATAAAAACAAAATATTCCAAAACGAAATCGGATCTGCCAATGATGTACTATAATTTACATATGTTATATTTGCAACATGGTTTCTGTCTTTTAAAATTGTTAAAATCTACATCTGCTTTTTCTTTATTTATTTGTATATCTTCACTGAATGTAAATTTAAAAAAAAAAAACATATATTTTAGCGACTCATTTTTAATCTTACTTATCCTATTTTAAGAACTCTGAACACAACTCAAATTTAGAAAAAAAAAATTTTGAGAACAAAACGAGTTGGGCATAAATAAATTTACCTGAGTTGGAATATTAGATTTTGAAAGTTAATATTTAATTGTTATTTTGATCACTTTTATATTATTGCTTTAATTCGAGATTCTTGCGTTTGATATATATATATTTTTTTTTGTTGTTGTCAAAAACATGATTTCCAGATGAAATAAAAACAAAAGCTATAGGCAGGGTCAACTTAAAGTCAGACTTCGTTGCATGCTTATCTGGAATGGGTATCCGATGGATGTTCAAGACCTCATTTGGCAAATTTCAAATGCCAGATAAACGGCAATTACATGCAACAGCATTCCAGCTCGGCCCCATTACTCACAGCTCGGCTATCACACGGCGAACACGGATCCATTACTGTATCTGGTGTTGGACAACGCTTAAGTCCGCGTTATAAAATGAAGCGAGCGTCCATAAATTCAATAAATAATTATTGCTGCACTGGCCTGGTCCTGGGCCTGGGCCTGGCCTGGACCTGGACCTGGGCACGGCGCTCGGCCAGGACGTGGGTCATGACAGTGCACGGCGATGGTATCTGCTGGTGGGTGCCTGCACCGTTACCGCATCTGCAAAGTGTGTGTGGGTGTGTCCGCGGGTCTACAGTATAACGTATAGCCGTATACGCTGGCCTGCAGTTAATGTTCCTATTTTCAGTAATGCCGCAGTGCAAGCTAAAGTCAACGGGGCCCACCGGGCGTATGCGCATTTATTAAATGAAAATTGGTCGACGGCGTTGCCTTTCTTGGCCTGAACGGCCGGCCAATCGGCCAACCGGGACAGTTCCAATTTGCCGCACAATGCAAATTGTATTGTAGTCGAGTTATTGTATAATTGGTGCAATGTCGACTGGGCAGGCACCACCGCACCGCATCGCAGCGCCGGTCTCTGGTGCAGCAGCATCGGCTGTGTTTGTGTTAATAAATTAAAATGAGAATTGATTCGCTTACGCCCGATTTAAGCAACAACAGGCCATTTTATGGCCAGATATGCACTGGGCCCGCCATGTAAACAGTCCCAGCCAGACATGCCAGGGCTACGGTCGATATTGCCCGCCGGTGCAGGCCGATCCCGGCAATAATAGCATGTGCAGCCGCGTGTGCTCGCATTTCGAAACTATTAACAAACAAATTATATGTTGGACCCGCACTTTAAAATCCAATTTCAGCACGCATTACAAGAAAATTCCATTAAACAATGGAGCGCACTGTTCGAATACGAATCCGAATACGAATACGTATAAACGAATACAACGATGCTCCGACCTGGCCTGGCCAGACACAGTGTCTCCGCGCTGGCCACAACAAACTATGCACAAGCGAGCGCATTAAGATAAGAGAAATCGTCTAACAAAACGCATAATCTACAGCTGAATTAAAAATCGGTAACACAATTTAAATTTATTTCAAACACCGCCTATATACATATGTAGACGACTGCGACTACGGCTAAAACAAATGATGGGATAGCATAACGGGCCCAAACAAGATAAGCCGTCGACTCGAAACACTGCGGGTCCAAGCCGTCTGGCCTGTTGGCCTGTTAGCCTTTTAGCCTTCTAGCCCTCTGGCCTTCTGGCTGCCCTCCTGTTCCAAGACGACAAACCTGTCGATGGTAAATGTCAGCGGAATAATAAAATTAGCTGTTTTAACGACAATGAAATTGTCCTAGCGCTGTCTCTTGGGATCTCTTCTGGTTGTTGTTGTTATTCTTGGTCCACTTGGACCGCCTTCACAAGCTAACGCTGAAATATGTGCGGCGGAAAAATCGATTGGAAGACCAATCAAACGGCATCGTAAATATTATCTTGGCCATCTGCAAGTTTGCAGCCTTGCAGCCACCAAAGTGCCGTACCATAAATTTACCCAAGTGACATTTCTTTGTCATGTTAATTAGACCGCCAAGTGGATAACGAAATTTGATAGGGCATCTAAGATACCTGCTTTCAGAATCACAGAATCACAGACACTCACTCACGCTCATAAAATGCTGGCCACAAAGGGTCATTCCAATGAAAAACCTCTACGAAAACCATCTTTCCACGCATTTGCGTAGGGCAAAGACGATACCACTATATCCGTAGACTTTGTGGCGACGACAACATGAGCATGGATATTTCACTCATTAATATTTATTAACCCCGCTGGTGTTTTACATAATACAAAAGACATCAAAACAAGCTGCTTGAAATGATGTTTTTAACTAACGTTCTTTTTAATGAACAGCCCACTAAGAACTATGAAAATCTATCCTGATCCAAAGAGGCTTGTCCATTGGCTAAGGCCAACAACTACACTCGGACTAAAGAAGAAAGAATTTTAAATTTAAAGCAAATTTAGGTGTGGTCAAAATCTGACCAAGGCTTGAATTTCTTAACTTGAAAAAAAATGATTTTTTTAATCCAAAAATTTAAAAACATTTAATATCAAACTCAAATAACGTTGTACTTTAAATATATATGCATTTTGAAAGTATGTCAATTCTTGTCTTAATTAAAAACTTTTCTCTCTTTTTTTTAACATTGAAATAAACACTGAATTAAGAATGATTCACACTTTAGTTAAGAATAAGAACGAAATGTGCTTAAAATATAAAAAAGAAAGCAATCCGAACTGTATCGGTAATTGGATTGACACCGTTTTCGTTTTATATTTTAAATTAATTTGTATTTAAATTTTATTTGAAATTCGAGGCTTTTTCTATAAATTTCGTGGCACTCATTGAAGCTGAAATTATAATTATTTGTTGATAGTTGTACAGATTTTAATCTCTAACACTTGACTAAATATCGCTAACTCTAACAATAAAAACGTATTATTTTGTAAAATATTATAATACAATTATTAATATGAGATGATAATTTTAAAGCGATATTTATATAGTTACCTAGCTGTTTTCAAATCTTAATAATGCGCCCATGGCTACCAATCCAATAATTTCATATTTGGAGGCGCACACACAAATATACAAATATTTATATACATTCATATATGCAAACTGGCAGCTGCGATGCTTGGGAAACCAATAGATGTTGATGACGCTTCACTTGTGCCAGCTACAACGATCTCAGAAAGCGAACGTCAAGACAACCTCCATTGCCTAGTCGCCTAATGGCCATAATTATTTTTACTCATCTTATCAACCCGAGTTGTCTGAATTCACATTCGTTTGTGTGTGTGCGTGTGTGTGTGTGTATCCATGTCGATGTCAAAAGCGCACCACCCGGTTCCGCAAAGGTGGCCATCGGTCCCACATTTTGTAGGCGTCTGACATCGTTGTAAATGAGTATTTTTAGTCGCTCGCTTGGCGTTTAATTCCGTATTTCTTCAATTTCTCTAAGGTAGACAGTGGAACAGTGCACGTGTGGTCATGATTTATGGCCAACAATGTACGTCCATTAGAGAAGGCTTTAAGCCGAGGCGTCCGAAAGCAAATACGGTCAAGAAGAAATATCCATGTTCAGATTTAATTAATGAATCGCTTCAAACACCGAGGCACAACAACTCAAGCACATGACGCTAAGTACGGTTATATGATTATTTAATGTGACAAAAGTTTCGCCCGATTGTTTGTTATTGTAAACAATATGAATATTTTCAGTAAAAGTAATATTATTATTTGTATTTTTAATTAATTTACAATTAATTTTATAATCAATATATATTATTTTATATTTTTACTATCACATATTCCATTTTATTATTATTATTTTTATTGTTCTTTTATCAGTACACTTATTTTATTACGAACATCTTTGTATATGCTTTTCATACTTTAGTAAGCAATTTTGTTCTTTTTTATGCCACATTTTCATCATTCATAATGAATGGCATGTTCGTAATTAAAAAATATTTAATACTTCTCGTATTTGATAAGTTTAAATAAAAATGTTTCTACTAGTTAGACATTAATGAATGACAAATTTTACGAAAATACCTAAGAAGTGGTCGTAATAAACCTTTTTCCCTATTTTAATCCATCAATATGAAAATAAATGAATAAGATTCTTTCTGTATTGACACAATAATATTAATATATATATATATGAATTTAAAATACAAAGTCTATTCATTTAATTAGCGCTTATTTGGTTCTATCGAAACAAGATTGTAATATACTCGCATGACTTGTAAGCATAGTTAGCTAATAACTCAAATACAGTCATGTCTATGGCAGAGTCGGGAATGGGTGAATTAGCATACAGCATCACGCATACGCCCCGATGTGCGCAAACGCAAGCCAAAGACACGCTGCACACCCCGCCACCCAACCCTGGAAGCAGTTGCAGGATATTAATTGTTATAGTTGCGAGATGTGTCTGCTTGAATTGTTTCTGAGGCTTTGTGCGTTGCAACGAAATTCTAATCTTGTTGAAAACGTATCGCCGTGCCCGACTCTGTCAAAGGCAGAGCCTGGCATTTCGGCTACACTGACACAAGGATTTCCGTACATGACAAGCAGCAGCAATAATTTATAGAGGCTGCGTAAGCAAGCTGCGTGGCTAAGGACTGCTGCTGATGCTGATGCTGATGCTGCTGCAACGCACTGGCAGCCAACGACATGAGCACACACCACACACAACACACACACACACATACACATACACACTTGTATACTTCATCAGGTACGGGTTGGGGTAGGCCTGACGGCCGGCCTTCCCTGGAACCCAAACCCATCGCATCGCTTGCCCGAAGTCTGCCTGTGTCTGCTCGAATGCTGTATATTTGTTCTCGTCTTGTTTCACTTAAATGACACTTTGCATTCTTGTAGCATCTTGAATCTTAGGGAAGCATTGCCAGTGGGTTAGCTCGACCGCCCTTTTTGGGACTCTGACAGCCCTGACGCCCACGCTGTGGAAGTGGGGCGGGGCACGATGCGGTGGCAATTCCTGCAAACAGACAGGACTTACGCAAACGCATCTTCAGGAATTTCCCTTTAATTATTTTGAGCAAATTTGTGTTCCTTGGTATGTTATAATTGAGTGTGAATAGTCTCGATGAATATGAAAATTTGTGAAAATTTAATAAAACTTCTTGTGGACTTACCCAAACAGCAGTGACTAATTGTTTTAATAGGCACAAGTATTTAAGCAATTTGCTGTCAAAATATCTTCACAGCAAGATATTTTTGCGCATAGGCACACACACAAGCCTGGCACTGTATTTGCATTTGAAAAGGTTTCCATTATCACTTTAAATGTGATTTTAAACCACACATTGTCTTGATTAATAATCACAATAATTTAACAGCATTCAAAACCAATACCTTAAAACTATCAAACTTTGTTATTTCATTATTTAAGACGTTTTAATTATTCAACACAATCAATAGTTCGTTTTTCCCAAATATATTTAGCTAGCTTAAAACTACCTATTTTCTTCAGATAAGCAGATCCACGCTTAGACTGAAAAATCTTTAAACCTTTTGATAATACAAGCATAATCTTAAATAGTGCCTAAATCTGTCAATCATAAATTACCAGAGTTTTCACATGATGTTGAAGGATTGCCCACACACGATTGATCGCGAACTGGTTTTATCTTTTTATACATACTATTTAGAAACGAGTTGAATGCAGCTGGGAAGTTAATGCGACAAGTTTCCAAATGGGTAACAATTTTCAAAGTGATTAATTCGCCTTCTGGCTGCCAACGAGATTTTGACCATAGGATTGATTTATTGCCGCGAGACGTTAAGTGGATGCAAGATAAGTTAACTGTCGTATATCCTCACCGCTGGTGACCGATCAGAAACAATACTGAGTGCGATTGCCGACTGGCTGGCAGCGCGCGCGCCCAGCGGTTGCAACAGCAACAACCGGCAACAACAACAACAACAGCAACAGGAACAGTAATAAGCAAAGGCGCTCTAATCGAGGGTACTCGACTTGCAGATACCTTGTACCTAGTTTCGACTAGTTCCAATTAAATTTATATTCTAATAGCTATTATTATTTTTGATTAAATAAATCTGTAGATTTTAAAAACCAAAATACATTTAATTTTTTGTCAACTTACTTGAGAAAAATATAATGGACTGATTTCTTATGCAAAATAAAAAAAATGACATAACAAATTAAAATTCATCCACTGAGCAAAGTTTTCTTTAACAAAATATTTACAAAATTTAGCAAATTAAATGAAATACTATATGGTTTAATGAGAAGTTATTAATTTTCTTCTACATTTTTCATTTTACATAGGTATTTATGATTTGTTAAAATAAAATATATAAAAATATAGATATTCATCAATTTTGTAAACATAAGGAATCTTTTTAAAACTAAAAAAAAAACTTATATTTCCGAAGTCTCGTGTTCTTAGACTCTAAGATCGGCATCCACCTTCTACACGTTACATGCACTGGCTCAACTGCAATCTACCCTTCATTTGAGCCACTGGCAATGGGCGCAGGGTATGACAGCAGCAGCAAGGGCAACATTTTGCGGCAGCGTCGCGACGACTCTGGCGAGGCAGCTTCTATGTTTTATAGCCCATAAATGAGATCGCTACACAAACCCAGCGAAGGATCTTGACTGCCCGCCACTTGAATGTTGGCCACGGCAAAGGCGACGTCGATGGCTATGGCGATGGCATGTGATGCGATTAATTTACCCGGCTTACTGATTGGCCGCATTTGTAATGGGAAATTTTATGCCCAGTGCCAGTCGTTTAGTATTGTAAAACATCTCGTAAAGCGCATAAGGCTGCATTATGGGAACTATGGGAACGGAACTAATGCCCTGCTGATAGCGCTCGCTGAGGATTACAGATACAAGCCGTTTAAGAAATTTGTTACCAAATACGTACCAGGCAGTCGGCTAAGTGGACTGCACGTGGTTTCTGTTCCCCACATCTGTGCATCTGCATTTATGTAAAGTGTGTCAAAACTACAAACCAAATTAATCACTTGCACTCGTCGCAGACCTCGTCATCGGCCAATTCGAGCGAATTCATCGTAACTTACGGCTACTTTAGCGGCTGTCAATTTCAATTCAAATGACAATTTGTTGCATAATCGAGGAACTGCTGAATGTTAATTTATCAAACGCCGATAGTCGTTACAAATTGTTTTCCCCATGAACACCAACCTCCCCGCATAGACACACGCACACACACTCACACACACACACACACACACACACACCATTATTTTGCCTCGTTTGCGGGCTCTAAGTTGAGACTTTGACAGAAACGTTTTCTCTGTCGCGTAATTTATCGTGGATGTGGGCCAAAACTGGTCGCGTTCTATATGCCATTGGGCTTGTAGGTGTTGCTAACACTCATTCTTTTTCAAACCTTTAAACCTTTTGTAGCTCGACAGCTGTTAAGAAATTTATGCTTGCGCAGAGTTTTTTTTACAGGTTTTATTTTATAACAGTCAATAATTTAAGTAGTAGTAGTATAGTAGTTAGAGTAGTTATAAACTTTTCTTATCTGGAAAAAAAAATTATTTTCGTATTTTAAAAATTTATTACAAAGCATTTTTATTTGAATATAAAATTTATTAAAAATGTTTTTCGTAGTATTCTATTTGTTGATGACCATAAGTTAAATCGTCTCAATAGATTCGCTCGTATTTTTCTTTACTTAAAAAAACTTTTTTATTAAGTATTTGCATTTCGACCCCATTAAATATGTACATTCTTGTTCTTACATAATTCTTACATAATGAAGGCAACATGAGCTTGATACACCATATATTGCAAATAGCTTATCTTTTTTTATCTAACTGCTCACATATCCTTTCAAATCGATTAAATTATTTCAATCTAGAATATTTATTAGATTTTTTTATTTTTCAAGAAGAAGAGTCTTGCGATGCCATGTATAAAGGTATAAAAGTACCCTTAACTGTTGGCGAAAGTTCAATAAAAGCGTAAGTTATTTACAAAGAAATTTTGGCCCAAGGAAAAGAAGAAACATGCTGCCAAATATTTTTGAAGTTTTTATTGGGAGAAGAAGCTTCCTTCTGACTGTTACAACTATTTGCACAAAAAACTTCACTCTTTCTTTTTTATTATTTCTAGCAGATAAGAGCTTATGGCGTGTAGGATATATAGCAGTAAATTAAGATTGTTAATGCCATCCCAGAGCAAAACTAGTTTGTTTTTATTAATATTAATTTATAAAAATACTTTGATATTTAAATATTAAGATATTTTTGAATCCAGAATAAAAAACAATACAACATTGCCCATTAAATTGCAGTTAAGAATATTTTTACAACTTTTTAAATGCAATCCGGTTGCCACTCGTTAATGTTGATGTAAATGTCTCGGCTTTCAGTTGCCACAAATGACAACTGGGTACATGTGCGGCTACAATAAATTATAATGTGTAATTTATGTAAATTTCACTTTGTATTCAGAAAAAAATGTTGTGTTGAAAAGGTAATTAACGGTGATTTAAATTAAATAAAAACCTAGCCCCCGCTAACATAAAGAATTCGAACTTAAACTACGTACTTAAATTACCAACAAAATGTAAGTTACAAATTGGAATCCTTGTGTATTTGTGTCTAATGGATTTTGATCATATGTATAACACCTTAAAATTGGTACAGAATTTATACATTTATATATCTTACGAGCTCTTACTTCTTGTTAGTATACTTTTATTATAAGTACCATTTATTGCCCTACCAGTGAAGTCAGTAACATAGTAAGACATAGTTATTCTATTTTATCTTTTCCTGGTTATCTTCAAGACCTTCAAGACATATGGCAGATTTGCAATATATTCCTCGGCAACACTGGAAATTAGCCTAAAAAAAAAACCTGCTCCTGCCATTTACTTACGTTCGCTTAAAATTGTTACATCTGAAAAAAATATTATTAAATTAAGGTAGAAGTGAAACGCAATACTTGTTAGGATTACAAAGATTTATTTTTATTGAACGAATTTAAATTAGTAAAGAACTTGAATTTATAGAGACGATGTGTGGTTTTATTTGAAGTCTGTTAAACAATGTAAAATTTTATCACAGTTTATAATCTTAACTCTAGTTTTAAATGTGCCTGTATACAATGCTGTTATAAAAGAAGCGGTCCTAAGTAATGCTTACTTCCGATATAGATTAAGACAATGCACGGCTTTTATTAAATTGTAGTTGTATGGTACCAATGTGTACCAATGTGGTATATATATATATATTTATATATATTAAATATTACACAATCCATTACGTTGTTGCACGAGCCCAGGAAAAGATAATCTAAATAGAGTTCACTTTTATAGAATATACAATCAGAGATATAAATGGCATTGGCAAATAGCTTACCTAAATTATAATATGTACATACATATTCGCATACATATACATATTGCAAATACATATTTAAGGTCTTTGTCCAACTCTTTGTGTCTACACAGGCGTCAAGCTAAACGAAAATTGATTAAGGTTTTTTTTTGCTGTAAACATGTGCATGGACTATTTTGAGTGAGTGTACCTCTTGAACAGTGGCTTGAACATGTTCTCGGTCCGCTGCAAATGTGGCGAGGATGAGCTGCTGCTGCTGCTGCCGCTGCTGATCTCGGAATCCCGATTGAGATTCGATGGGTAATCGTAGTCGTTGAGGCGCGTGGAGTAGTTCATTGGGTAATTGCAGCCGGGATTGTAGCCATTACTGCTGCGACAGGTAGCGGTCATAGGGATTTGAGAAGCGGTAGGCAGCAGACTCAAAGCTCCGCTCAAGACCTTCATATTCGGCGGAGTTTGGGGTGGAGTATCGGGTTGGGCTTCGGGAAACCCCATCGCCATCGCCCGCTGATTCGCTGTGGATTGAGACGGCTGCTGCTGCTGCGGATGTGCCTGACGAATTGCTGGGAACTGGCCCTGGCCCTGACCCTGACCCTGGCCGTGGCCCGCTGCCTGCTGGCCCAGAGCCAGGCCCAGCCGCATGGCCTCGTTCGGATTTGGGTTTGCCGTAGTAGGGATGGTAGGCGTATGCGTGCCGTTGGAACTGCTGCTGCTGCTGCTGTGCAGCAGCGGATTGGACTGGCCACTGTTGTATTGGGCACTGTTCGTGCTCGTAGTATGGAGCTGTTGCGTCGTAGCCCCTAGAAAACCCCCGTAGGCCGTGGTATGCGCCCTTACATAGGGCGCCCCGTTGAACAGGTGGCTGCCCATCGCCAGCGGCTGCTGCTCCTGCTGCTGCTGCTGCTGCTGCAGGTGGTGCACCTGGGACGAGCCCATGCCCAAGCTCTCCTGCTGGGACTGCGGATGCAGATGTCGCTGCTGCTGCAGCTGCAGCTGCTGCATAGACTGCTGCTGCTGCTGCGGCATCAATTGCCCTTGGCCCCCCATGCACGCCGGGGGCGGGGTCTTGCAGGCAACTGTGTCGGCCAAGCTCCAGATTTTGGGCTTCGTAGCTGGAATCGGCACACCACAGTCCCGGCCTAGCTGGTTTTTTGGCTCGCTATGTTCGCTGTGCTTGCCGGCCATGGCCAGGCCGGTCTCGCCGGCGTGAAAGGCCGCTGGGAGCACCGCCTGCTGCGGCTGGTAATAGGCGGGATGTTGATGATGATGATGGTGGTACGGATTGTAGGCGGCCGGATGGCCGCTGCCGGAGCTGCCGTGATAGCCGCCCGTTGGGTAGCCAAAGCCAGCGCGCAATATGTTCGCCTGGCCCAGGCTCTTCTGGTCCTCGTCGATGAGCTCCTCCTCGTCCTTGGCCACATCTGCGATAGACAATAAAAAAAAAAAAACACAGCTAAGCTATGACGTCTGTTGTGTGTACCTGGGCGGGACTACCTTTGGCCAAGCTGCCGCCATGCGAGTCCTTGCTGGAATCGACATCGTCCTTGTCTTTCTCATCGTCCGAGACGAGGGCATCGTCGTCGTCGTCCGTGCGATTCTTTGGCTCCCACGTCATTTTGTTCTCCTTTTTGAGGCGGCGTCGCGCGTTCGCGAACCAAGTCGAGACCTGGGTGAGCGTCATCTTGGTGATGATCGCCAGCATGATCTTCTCACCTTTGGTGGGATACGGGTTCTTCTTGTGCTCGTTGAGCCACGCCTTCAACGTCGCCGTCGACTCGCGCGTCGCGTTCTTGCGGCGTGCGGCCAAATCGTAGCTGGCCCCATAACTGTAAATGGGATGCAAACTGGTTGGTGAAATGGTCGGAGCATGTGTTTTTTTTTCATTTTTTCTTTAGTTAAAATGGACTAGACTGCGCTACAAGAAAACATGAAAATTCATTAAAAATGCGAGCAATTTAAATTGATGCTTTCATATTGCCACCCACAGATGCCGCACCTCCAGTGTAGTACAACGTCGAAATATTGTAAAACATAGTTGTGAAACAGCGCACAACAACAACAACAACGACATCAACAGCAACAAAACTCAACAATAACGAGAACGAGGACGAGGACGAGGACGACAACGCCATAAGCGTATGGTCAGCTCTGGGTTTTGGGTATGCAACTGGGAGCCAGCGCGGGAACGAGAACAGGAGGAGGAGGAGCTGCCCGGCTTTATTGCGTTTGCATTTTTATCCTGCTGCTGTTGCAGCCCCCGTCCGCACCACGTCCGTGGCACCAAAGCTCCACTAGCTAAATTAAGCCCCAACCCATGCGTAAATCCGGCTGCAACTCATCTGTGCAGCAGCTCGTCGCACATTTCACTTTCGTGCGGCCCAACCCATCTCTTTTCCTGCTGCCCTTTTTGCCCACTCCGCACATCCTTTTTGCTCTTTTCTTTTTTTTTTTTTTTAATTTTTCATGGGATTTTTATGGTGCCGCAGAATCAACAGTTTGTGCGGTGAATTTTACAACAAGATAAAGAAGGAAGCTGGCAACTGCCTGGCAACTCCAAAGTTGCGGACTCGTTGCTGTTGCTGTCCTGCCCCATTTTTTGTTGTTGTTGTTTTTTTTTTACATAGCTTTGCCTCTAAAAAGCGCCTGATTTTTATGCAGCGTTGAAGTTGATGTTTGAGTTTTTGCTATTATTGTCTGGCACAAGGACGTTGGGCATTCACGAATTTGTTGCCCCTTCCTTGCCATTGCAGTACTTACTGTAAGTGTCCTGCAAGGGAAGCCCAAGCTTGAGACTGAGTAAAGTAAAAAATATTGTTGGGATTAAAGCTATCAGACAGACTTCACTAAAGGACAAAATCAATTCAATTTAGTTCAGCTGATCTAATCTCTTAAAGCCCATAACTTATCAGAAATGGAAACGAATTCCTTTTTGATCTACGTTTGAATTTTATATTACCCTCACAAATTTTTTTAAGCAAAATAATTAATCTTAATTTTGAATTTGTATATTTATTGACCAAGTTATATGTAAATTGTTATAATATACATTTTTGTTGTTGGGCACCTTTAAATATTAAGGTGTTTAACAGACTTAAGAACAAGTTGCTTTTAGAAAAAATTATTTATTTTATCTTGTACAATTTTAAATTTAATTATAATTTAAAAACCAACTTGAGCTCAGCCCAGCCTAACACTCAAATATGGAAAAGTCACAAATTAACCAATTAAAATCAAAATTTGTAAACCAAAATTACTATTATGAAACAGTATAAATACAAAATTAATTTTACGAAAGATTGCGTTCCGATTTGTAGATTCATTAATTTTGTACCTTCAAAAACGCCATGTGAATTTAATATCTTCAAGTATTTATATTTGTAGGCTTAAAAAGCAATCAAATTAAACTAAGAAAGAATAAAGAAAAGTCTCGTGTCATTAAAGCAAACGTAAAAGCTACAAAACGATCAGCCAGCTCGTAATTCACGTATGCTAAATATAGCAAACATTTTGCAAGGTATTTAATATTCGGCACGCTGGAACTAATTCTGGTTGTTTCACGTTGTTTTATTGGCTTTTGCAATTTGCTTAAGCATCTTACGAACGTTAAAACAAATGTAACGATTTCAGTAATTTGGTGCACGTAACGTGCCGGCTGCATCGGTGCCGGCGATAAGTTCCCGCCGTATTATTATTATCGCGTAGGCTGGCAAGCTGACCGTAACCGTTGGCAAATGCGACGGATGCGAGCCAACTAGTACATGCATGCACATGCACACAGGTACATAAATACAAACATATGTATTTATTTAGTGCGCTTTTGTTCTCTAATGCTTTACAATTTGACGGGTACAACCGTTCATTTGCTGCTAATTGCCACGCATTCTATTTTTGCAGTGCATGTAGCATACATGCATATATGTGCACATATATGTAAATGCTTGCCTTTAGGCCTGGCTGTGAGTCTGCGAACTGCGAACTGCGAGCCGCTGCCCATAATCTTGTTAACAAATCGAATTCTTGTTCACACAAAAACAATAACTGCCAGAACTGAGGCGCCCCTGTCGCCACAGCCAATTATTATTTGTTGTATATATATAAAAAAAATATACATATGTATATATAATGTGTGTGCGCATATCAGGGAATATGGTAAGCCATATGAATGAACATGCAATTTAGTTTTAGCCAGCAATTATAATTACATACTGTTGTTATGGCCGTCGCCGCTGTTGTTGCTATTATCTGTGAGTAGCAATTTACAGCAATGAACACATTTTAAACAAATAATGCCAAGCACGACAAGTGACATTGGCTCCAGTTGAGCGAAGAGCAGGCATGAACATGCCAACGTCAGTTGACAGACCCAACAACTGTCCCTTACCCGCCGAGCAACCACTTTGTGCCCACCCACGCCCAGCCCCGTAGCCACTCAGTGGTTCCACTCCCTCTCTCTCTCTCTCTCTCTCTCGCCAATCTGTGACAATGGGCAAAAAACAAAAAAATATAAAAAAAACAAAGCGCAACCGTTCGTTCTTCTTTTAAATGTCTGTCAACGTGTGTACTCTCGCTCAATATGGCGGCCAACATGGCGTTCATTTACTCACACCTTCCTTTGCCTTCATTCACTTAGTACTACTAGCTGTTGCACTCCCAGCCCCAGTCTCAGTCTCAGTCCCAGTCTCAGTCTCAGTTCCAGTCCCAGTCGAGGTTCCTCTGCCCCAGTCCCCCAGCTAGCTCGTTTTCATGGGCTTTCCGCACGCAATGCACACTCAACCAATCCCCCGGCCCATCACTAAACTCAGCCAACGTGCAACGTCCAACGTGCAACGTGCTACGTGCAACGTCCAACGGGGAAGCCGCAGCCGTCGCGACGGCAGTTGCAGTTGCAGTTGCATGTCCGACGACTGTCCGCTTCTCGTATCCGTGTCAATTCTGCTGCCGGTGCGTGCCAATGTCTGCGTGTGCTTTATGTGTGTGTGTGTGTGCACTCGATAAATGCATGTGTGCATGTATTTATTACATATGTAAGAATATAATGCAAGTATATATACGTACACTCAGAGAAAAGATCAGGAATTTTGTGCCAAACATCCAAATTCTTGTTCAAAAAATTGATAAATAAAATAATTTTATAGTCTACTCTATAATAATGATAACATTTTATGTTATTTTCAAGGTTACAAACTCTAGATATATTCAAGGCTGAAAGTCTGTTTAAAGCCGAACCGATTCGCAGCCGGAATTTCAATTTTATTTTTATAATAAACTAAACCTTAAGCCTTAAACCAGAGGCCATAAAAAAAAATCAAACCTAAGCCCGAATCAAACCATATATTTTCCAAAAAAAAAGGTAAAGAAATTTGCTAAAAAAAATGTTTTTTTTAATTTTACAAATATTTTTTAATAAAAATATAGCACATATTATTTGCCTAGCATTTTATATTGTTTCATTTAAAATCGGAATGAACTTTACGCTCAAAGGTTTAAACCCAAACCCAGATTCAGGGCTGCAAATAACTCGCTTTATGGCTATTGGCTCAAACTTACTATAATTCCGAATAATACTACTCGAATAATACTAAAATTTTTCTCAGAGTGTATATATGTATATATACGTATATATATGCATGTGTAGGTAGAGCGCACTCTGGCGTGCAATTAACTGCGATTATTTTCGCCGCAATCATAAATAAATAATTTCGCGCGCTCTAGCAATTTTCACAATTCAAATTTTATTATCGCCTGTCTCTGTCCCGGTCTGCAACCCGGTCTGTCCCCAGTCCCAGTCCCCTGTGCCCAGTCCGGTTCTTTGTCCGGGCAACAGAGGGCAGAAGAGGCAATTAAATTCAAATCAATTTTAAGTACTCGCAAATATTTTACAATTAATTATGGGCGCACAATTGCTTTTGATTTGTTTGCCCATGTCCGAAAATCAGCCAATCGGCCATTAAATATCATTCCACAAAATTCTAAACGGCTTTAACGTGAACATGCTGTTGCGAAATATAATGCAAAAAGTAGTCTATATCTTACCCATAAGCAGACATTGGATCATAGGAATAATAGCCAGTTGTGGGTTGTAAGCCCGCCGAGGTCCAGGCGCCCATTTCAGTGCCGGTCGCTGTGTCCTTTAAGCCATAAGGATTGCTCTGAAATGATTTACGGAAAAATCAAATATAAAAAAAACCAAAATCAAAAACCAAATCAGTAAATGTAAAATCGAATCTTGTTTTAACATATTTGGACACATGTGCGTATGCTTAAAACAGGCAAAACTACAAATTACAAAACAAAATTCAATTCTATAATTTTGTTTATCGGCCTTAGACTAATGTGATGCAGGCATAAGCGCTAAACAAAATGATTTTCCCACAGTATCCAAAAGTTGACGATTTTGTTAACATGGAATTTATAATTTGGCAACATATTTCGCCATGAAACAAGCGAACGCTGACGCTGACCATATTTTATAGTCAGACAGAATGATGTGTATCCAAAAGCATAATTTAGACCAACAACAACTTTTGAACAACTGTTCAAACAAAAAACAAAAACCAAATAAAACCGAAATCAAAAATTAAATAAGCTGGAACGCCGATTATTGTCGTTATGGGTCGACACTCTTAATTTTAATATTGGATGGCCGCCGTTTGACCTTAGTTTGTTTTGAGGCTGCGATTTATGCACACGAAAAAACAACAAAAACAAAAACAAAACGACAGCCGGATTTATGAGCGACAACTATTGGCCAGGCTAGATGGCCGGCGGTCTGGGGAGTCTAGCGCCCAATCTGGTTGGCCGACTCGACTCGCGACATTAGCTTTTGTGTGCTCTTGATTTATGAAACGGCATTAACATTTTTAATTGCTTAACATCATGTATGCCATTGTTTATTAATTTTTTAACTCGCCTTTGCCTCCACCTTTGCCGCCGCTTGCGAGTGACAAATATATTTATCAAAATGGCATTTGATCGGAGAAGGAAAAGGAAAACAGGGAAACAGGTATCGGATACGATATCGCCGACTCTATCTACATGGCCTGCGCAATTCATATCAAAAGAAGGCCGACCGAACATGAACTCTGATTTACGAGATCGTCCCAGATTGCACCCAAATTGAACAACAGTTAAATGTCAGCGGATCTTTTCCTATTCAGTAGTAGACCTCAATATTTAGCACCCCCAGCAGTGCTCTCACTCTCTCCCCCTCTCCCTCTCTCACTCTTTCTCTCTTTCCATCTCCCCAGTTTGAAGTTGGGACTGGCAATCGCACCCACGGGGCCTGAAATTCCGAGCTGCGACATCTTATCGCGCTGAATGTGCGAACGCGAGCACAGCCAATGATATTTTCTTAATTAAAAGCTGCGTCGGATAAGAGCGAAACGCGGTCAGGTGCATGCGAGACGACGCCAGGCAGAAGCGGCAGCAGATTGGGGCAGCGGCAGAGCGGGGCAAGCGGATCGCGAACGATTCACTTTGAATTTCCTGTTCTTGTAAATAACAATTTAACATGACACATTGGTGGCTGCTGTCGCCATTCTATGTTATTCTTTCTCTTTGGCCTCTTCCAGTTTCTCCCTACCCTTTCGAGCCCTTTCCTTTTCGTAAACTTAGTTTAACATAAGTGTTATTAATTTCACAATTACTGCAAGAAATCTACATATCTTAAAATTAAACATACATGCATGCGCTGTTAGAATCTGATCTTGATTAATATTTAAGTTAAATAAAGAGTTTGTTTGCTGTTACAAAATTATTAAACTATTAAGAATATAAGGTACTGAACTTTTGAATTCGTATATTTTTGTTCATAAAATTTTGTTCATGTTAATTTTTATTTGAGTAAAAATTAAAATAGTACAACATAGTTATTAAAATAATTTCCCCAATTGAACTAAGGGTAAAACACACATAACTGAAGTATATGTTATTATTATACTTAGAAACTTTAAATTTAAAATGTAAAAATTCTGGTTCTCTAGTAAATATTTCCACTTAACTGAAGAATTAAGGCTGCAAATTAGATTTGAGCTAAATTGATTGAACTCGTGGTTTTAATATTTTTAAAATCATGAACCGAAGCAGTTTCCAAAACCCGAACTGAACCATATATCATTCAAAGTGGTTTGACAACGAAAAATTTCAACCCCATAAAAATGTTGAGTTCACTGAGAGACTGCCTTAATGAGAATTCACTAGAAATAATTCTATCTTTTAATTAAAAACATCACAAAGGAAAATGATAGTGTTTTCAATTAATAATAAATATAATATTTCACTTTCAATAGCTATAAGCTTTTCTAAATATCTGGGATTTGGTGAAGTGAACACCAATCGAATTTTTTTCATATCAAAAAATGTAATTCGATAAACTTTTCTCAAAGTAATAAAATTATAAGAAATTGAATTAAGTAAATTAAATTCTGATTGAATAAAAATAGTTTTTTTAGATAACTAAATATTTAAAAAAAATTTTTTTTTATTTTTTTTGCAAACAAAAAATGTTTTCTAGTAATCCTAGGTTAAATGAAAAGCGCTGTCTATTATCTTTATAGTTTTTAGACTAGATTTTCAATAAGCTAAAGTACTAAAACTATTCGGACACATATACTAACTGATTGGCCTATTAATTGGAAGCTTGTAGTTAGCTTCAAAGGGTAAATATTTATGTTGTTTGCTTGTGCTACCTTCAACTAAACGTGTATGGCTCGTATTGCCGGTATCTCTCGCCAGCTGCCCAGCTCCCGAGCTCCCGAGCTCCCCAGTTCTCCATCTCTCCCGCTCCGAGCGAGTAGTATGTCATCTAGTATGTCATTTAAAACTGTGTGCATGTTGCCCGTGTACATTTCTGTGGTCACTTAGAAAATACAAAGGGCACAGCCACATATGCATATGTAGACGTGTGTGTGTGTGTGTGTGAATGAGATGCATACAAAAGCATAAGCTCGATTAGCCCACACATACAAATGCACACGGCAAGCTTCATCTGGGAGTGTAATTGAGGCCA
The DNA here is from genome assembly GCA_035041545.1 of Drosophila colorata. Taxonomy (NCBI): domain Eukaryota; kingdom Metazoa; phylum Arthropoda; class Insecta; order Diptera; family Drosophilidae; genus Drosophila; species Drosophila colorata. Next base: position 1,378,030 of record JAWNLD010000222.1, read on the forward strand.
TGGGGCAATATGTTTTGTTTCCAATGATTTTGCCTTTCGTTGCGCAAAGTATCGAATATCACAATGGTAGTCAGCAGCATGAGAAAGCCAACGACAGAGAAAGACAGACCCAGCGAACGACAGAGACGGAGAGAGTGGAATAAACTCTGATACAAGTACGTTTCGTGCTGGAGCTGCTTGGCAGCGACTAAATGAGGTTTGACTGAGCTTCAGTCAGCCATAATGATAATTCGATTTACCCGACTACATTGACAAGCCGTTGTTGTCCACGTTCCTCGGCCCTGTCCCTGTCCCGGTCCCTGTCCCTGTCCCAGCCCTGCCCCGACCAGTTCTTGGCCCATGTCTTTTGGCCAACGTCTGCGCACACACACGGTCTAAAGCCGCTGACTACACAATTAAAGTCATATGTTGAGATAATCCATTTAGCCGTCTTGGCTTTCACTTACCAGCGGCGAGTAGAAGGCGGAGCTGTCTACGCCAATGCTCTGGTAGGGGTTCTGATCCGTCGATGGATAGGGCGAGCCATAGACACCGACGCTGGCCGCCGGCAGGCGCGAGTAGCTGGATAGCGCCAGTCGCGCCGAATCGTACTGACAGGAGCAGACCGTCTGTCCGGAGACGGGATCGGTCATAATAGGACGACCGTTCTCGCAGCATGAGCTGCCGGTCGTAGGCGTCGTGCCCACGGCGCTGCTGTCCAGGGAGCCGCCGGGCAGCGCGTCGGGGCCAGAGACAGCCCCAGCCACAGCTGAGCCCGTGGCCGCGTTTGAGTTCTGCGAAAGCGCGTCTGGACTTAGCGCGCCCGTCGAGGCATCGCCACCACCAGCACCGCCGGCCACGGCAACCGCAATGCCGCCTCCGCCCGCCTGTTGGCTCGCCTGGCAGTCGGCACCACCCGCGGGGCTCAACGCCGGCGCGTTTGTCATCACCAATGAAGACGCGTTCACATTCGACGAGACGTCTTCAGGTGTCTGCGCCACATTCGCCGGCAGGAGCTGCAAAATACCAAAAGATCGAGAGCATTAAGAGAGAGAGAGAGAGAGAGAGCAGCTGCAAACATCACATTAAAAACCAAAGCACATTTTGTCCCATTATCTTTGGACCACTTCATTGTGAGGCGACCCATTCAGAAGCGGCTCAAGACTTGATTTAAAGTGGAAAATTTGTCACCCACTTTTAGATTCAGATTCCTCAATCGAATGCACTGATAATATAATCAACACATTCATGTGAATAGCTTTTTGATCAAGCCCAAGTTCAGCTATTGCCGCTGGTTTACATAATTAATGAATGTTTATCAAAGAATCGATTCGAATTTAATTTCAAACTTCCAACACAAATGGAAAATGCATCGCGATAAGCAGCCACGACCAAAGCACACTCGAAATAAGCGGCCAGTTAATGCACTTCAAATGGGTTCGGAGAGCTCTGATAACTACAACGGCTACTTGACGCTATCAACATATCATTTTGATGCCAATTGGTATAATTAAAAATATTAATTTCGTGATTTTTTCATGATTCGTTGAGTATTCCACATGTTAAACGCGCTTGTTTGATTATTCAATTATCTATTATAGAGAATATAGAATTATATGGAATATAAATATTATGAATAATTTAAGATTTTATTCATTTGACTTTAGCGAAATGGTTAATAAGAGCTTTAAATGAAGTTGTTTCTTAAGTATTTTTTTCACATTAGTTATTTTACCAAAATAATACTTAATAATACTATACTTTGTTTGATATTGCTTAAAAACATTAAAAAAAATGATAGTTAGATTTAAAATCTCAAATAACACAAGGTGTTACATATAAATATATGCGAACACAAAGGAATCCTAAGTCCAGGCAATAAAAATATCTATTAAAGTCAAACACAAACTTTATAAAAAATCTGCCAAGTTAAAAATTTCCTAACTTTACAACCATATTCGTATGTCAACAATCCTTTTTTATAATTCCAAAATTTCTAAGTAAAAGGCTGAAATACAGAGCTGAATCTAAGAAATTATAAACTTCCAGTAAGAACATTTTACGTACGTATAAAAGTTGTAATTCAAAATTGATGATCTTTTTTTCAATATCGATAATTGATTTATATTGAAGAATATATATTATTTCTTTTCAAATTTGATTATTGATTTATATTGCTTTTAAGAAAAACGATACGAGTTTTATACCACTTATACTTGAATTATTTGATTTTCGCTGAGTGTATTATATTTGTACGTACATGCCTACATATACCTGCGTATATAGGAAATTGCAAACACAAACAGAACAAATTATTCAGTAAAAATAGTTCAACAAATAAACACTACCAAGAAGCCAAGGTTCAGAAGCAGTTCCTTTTAAATATGTTTTTTAATTTTCTAAACACTGCCATTTTGTGCTGGAGGAAAGAAGTGTTCTTGGAACGCTTGATGAATACACATGATGGGGCTCACTTGTGTTTGCAATTGGCGCTATTGGAACCAGTTCACTGAACGACCATCAAAGTTCATAAATATTGATGTACGCGCAGTGGAGCTGTAGTCGAGCAGACCTGTCATAGACCCGCCCGTCAGCAGCTCCTTGGAGTCGTAAGTTTAATTTGAAAAATCGACAGAAGGCCCATTACACGATGGCACGATAACATGTAAGCGAATATGGTGTTAACACACAATCAGCGCCCGCGGCGATCGAGTACAGAAGCTGTGCGGCTTCATAATCCCGCTGCCGATTAATCGGTCCGCCATATTTGCAACATCGCTGGCTCCCCATTGACGAATTTGCTGTAACGTCGGCTACATCAATTACCCGGCAAATCGATTTAAAGTGCAGCAGGAGCGAAATTCAGTTGATGTTCTCCATCTTGAAGCGTTTCGCCAATAGCATGCGCCAGTCGGACAGTCGCTTGGCCACGGCAATTAATATGCAAAATGCGCCAAGCCCAGATCCAGGCCCCAGACCCCAAACTGCAAACCCCAGACCCCAGACCCCAGACCTTATGACCATAGCCCGGCTGCAGACAGTCCAAGATGCCTGAAATCAACGAGGGTGTGGCAGGCAACGCTTGCAGGTTAAAGAAGAAGAGCATCTCCACACCGGACAGTACATGAAATCCGAATGCTTCTGAAAATTGCCGCGGGACAATCTGCGAAACGAGCCCGAAAACGTTGGCTGCTTTTAATTTCAGACTGTGCTCCATTCTCGGCTGCCTTTTTGCGGAACAGCATCGATAAACCTATAATTAAGCTGAATACTCGACTGATGGACAGCTACAAATTGATCGAATGCCGTTCGCCGTTGTTGGCCAGCAGACGGACGGACGGACGGAGTAGCCCCCAAAGGTCATATACGCCTCGTGCAACAATTTTTGCCTCCTTTGGTTACAGCTCCCGTTGAAGGCACCCCTTTAGCTCTGTGGCCAAACTCATAATTATCTGGAATCATTAACATAATCTGTCGATTGAAGCTGCACCCAAAATGTCTGACCGCATGTTTCTTAATTTGCCACAAAAATATACATACTATCCAGTTTTAAAAATAACAAATTTTGATATCAGATATTCCTATAGCCTTGTGCAGCAAGGTGAACAACTAGCTGCAATAGATTTCATCCCGAAAACTTGTCGCCAACTGCTGATAATTTAGCCAAAAAAAATCAAACAAAAAATATGGATAAATTTATGATTAATCCAATAAAAAAAAAATATATATATATATAAATATATATATAGCCTTGTGCAACAGGGCTAAAAACTAGCTGCAATAGATTTCATCCTAAAAACTGTTCGCCAACTGCTAAAAATTTGGCCAAAAAAAAAATATATATTTTTGATAAATCCAATAATAGATATCAGATATTCGCCTGGTACATATAAATATATTTGGTGAACAGCTAACTGCCATTGATTTCATCCAAAAAACTAGTCACCAACAGCAGATAATTTAGCCAAAAAAAAAAAATACATATATTTTTATATATATAAATATATATAGTATGTACGTATATACATTTTGGATGAATCCAATAAGAAAATATGATTCATGCCGCTGCGCAGCAATCATAACAGAAATTCGAGGTCGACCAACTGACTGTATATCAAAGAACAACCATTAATCAAATTTCAGCAAATGATTGATTCAATTTTTTTTTGTCGCGCTTTTTAATTAGTGAAAAATAAATATATGTACGTGTGCGTACAAACATTTCTGATTGAGGCAAAAAAAAAATGAAATGCGACAAAAAGAGAGGAGCAGAAGAGGAAGAAGAGCAGCAGCAACCATAAAGGACCTCAGCCAGCCAATCCACTCGGCGTTCCCATGAAGCGTCAGGGCTCTCTCACACACAATATGAGAATTATGACAACTGATCTGATAGGCGACACCATATAGGGAGTTCTATGCGAATGGCAGATTCCGCCGCACCGGCCGCGCATGCATTATTCATGACGAGCCCATCCAATGGTCAACCGGCCGCTGCGTAAAAAGGAAGCTGCTGCTGAAGGAAGCGCCAGGCCAGTCCAGGCCAGGCCAGGCCAGGCCCGGGACCGGGCCCATGTGAAACGGGCGCCCATTCGCAGCGTTGTCATGGACATTTGGCGACTCTGGCCCCAGCTCCGACTCGGGGCAGGCAGACAAGCAGACCCGGCTCCGATAAGATCGCTGCGGCCTTGCTGGCCATGTGTGCACTACCAATTTCTTTGAATCGCGCAAAAGCGCACAGCCTCAATGATCTAATCTCGGCTCGCATCTGTGTCTCCTGCGAGGCCAGCCTGCCCTCCCCAGCCCGCCTCTGCTTGCCACCCCCGCCCGTCCCCCCGGCCGCTTCACTTCTGCTGCGACTGGCGCAGATAGCCAAGTGGATAGTGGAACTGGCAAGCGCCACATGAGCGGAATGGGAATGGGAGTGGGAATGCGAATGCGAATGCGAATGCACTGCAATGTAAAGTAGATCACATCGTGGCCAGCTCGCTGTCGCCGAGTTCTACATTTGCCTTAAGTCATCGTTCAGGGCGATCTGTCTGTCGATCTGCCGGCCTGATCGCTGCTGCTCTGCCCGCCCGTCTGATGTCGGACCTCCAGTAGCCGCTGATTCCGCTATCGGTGTGGCAGCATCTCGGCTGCTGGGCTGTTGGGCTGCCGGGCCTGCAGCTTCTCTTTTCTTTTCTTTTTTCATTGACTGGCTGCTCACGTACTCGTGAGCGCATGCGCAGGCGCATTCCCAGAGCCTGCTCTGAGCTGTCACTTTACGGTTATAAGTTTTATGATTTACGATCGTAGCAATTGAATTTTATTGACTTTTCAACAGTTTCACATGCCCAACTGCCCAGCCAGTCCAGTATGTGTGTGTGTGTGTGTAGTGTGTGTGTGTGTGTGTGTGTGTGTGTGAGTGCGTGTGTTTGTCACCTCCCACTCTCGCCTTGCCGCCCCTTTCAGTTGTTTCTCTAACATATTCTGCTTTCCACTTGTCTTGTTACCTGCGTCGATCCCAATTGGGTTTGCGTGCAATAGGCGTGAGAGATAAGTCCTTAGAGACTGTTGAAAAAATTGTTAAGATTTTTTTCAATTGTTCCTTAGAAAACAAATTCAATTGCATATTCGCACCTCTCTATTTCAATTAAAGTTGTAGAACACTTTCAATTATAAGAACAATTCAAATACATTTTGATATTTAAAACATTGATATTTGATATTTAAAATTCAAATTTCCAGGATAATATAACAAGCCTATAAAAGACTTTTAAATTTAAATGCTGACACATATTTTATACATATATTATAGATCTAAAGTTTTGACTTAAAAGTTCTTAGAGCTTATTTCCAGTTTAGCTAGCATATTAAGCATATTTTAAGATTTTTGTGCCGGACTTTATATTTGAAGATTTAAGATTCTTTGCTTTTATATAAAAAAAATGTTCTGCTAGACTAATTATTTTTAAGAAATTATTTGATCAAAGATTGACTAGATCTGAGTATATGTTATTCAAGATCGTTTGGACTATTTATGTATATTAAAGACAGAGTAGTTACAGTCCACAGTTTTAATATAATATACATGCATATAACAATTTTGATATGTATTAAAGGATTCCCAAAAAAAAAAAATTGTTTAAAATCTAAAAGGTATCATATTTTGGCTGAGTGAAATTTGATAACCCACCTGCGATGCCGACGGAAAACCGCCGTATCCAAATTGTGTATAGGCGGCCATGCTCAGAATAACTTCGGTTTCGGCTGACTTAAGGTGTTGTGTGTTTAAATTGAATTAATTATTGCTATTAACAATGATGTTAAGTAGTAGTATTTGGAGCACCGGTTGTCTCTCGAATCAAATGGGATTCGATACGGAGTTCAGTTGGATTCAATGAGCGACCTCTTTAAGTTTTTTGCCCAACCGGTCGTGGCACACACGGATGATGCAACAACTTTTAGCCGTCCGATGTGACAGTTTCACCGTTGGGGAGCACGCATAAACAAAATTCTAAACACGAGCTCAGTTCACAATCACCGACCGAACGACAGACCAGAATCAACATTGGGATTATTGAGCGTAGCGGCGACTGACGACAACAATACCGACATAAACATAACCATAACAATTGCAACGCTTATCCGCACACGGACACAGCCAGAGACAAATACAGATACAGCTACGAGCTACGGGCTACAGATACAGATACAGATACAGATACAATTTTCGATGCACACGCAAACGCATACGCTAAAACGAAACGTAGACCGGAGTCAGCGACGGCAACGGCAACGGCGACGGTAGCGCGCTCCAGATGTTCACCTATGTACGTTCGAACACGAACTGGTTGCGGATGGCCACTCACAACCGGCACGAGAGCTAATACGAATGCCGTTGCTCTGCCGGCTGAGCGGCTCGCATTCCGTTGCAATCGGCCTGCAGGGCGCGAGCGAGACAACGCTATATCGCGCTGGCGCACTCCAACTAGAAATGAAACGACTTGTTTTTAGCCCAAGCCGAGCACGCTGGAAGTGTGCGACGATGGCAACGCCCTCCGAGCCGTGCGACTGGTGGTGGTGTTCACTTTATCGTTCCAACGCACGCACGCACACACACACACACACACACGCGCGCACACGTGCTCTCTCTATGGCGCTTCTCCGCCTGAGCCAGGAGAAAACAGACACAGTCACGGCAGCTGGAAGCGCGGCTGGCTGACAGCCAATCAGAGCGGCGCATTCGATTCGTGTGTGTGACGTAGCCGCTGCTGTTCTTCATTGCTTCCTGCGGGCCTCCATTGACAGGTGCGACTTTTATTTGTGCCAGAGTACCATAATGCCATTTGGGCCAAACAAAAGAAAGCAAAAACGAAATGGAAATACGACCATTAATTACTTCTTATTTTGACGCTTCCCGTGGCCTGGGGTAGTGTTCGATTTGGGTAACGCCCATTTGTTTTGTTTGGCTGGCTAGTCGCTTGTTTGTTTACCTTTCAGCCGAGTCGACTTCATGCCGAATCTCATTCAACTTGAGCGATCGTGACGTCGCAACAACAACAACAAAATGAAACAAAAAACAATAATAGGTTGGCCTATATTTTGAGATAAGTGCTGTTAACAGAGATAAGTAGGAAATACTCGTACAATATGGAATTTGGCTGACTAACTTTAGCTGCTTTGTCAAAGCAAATGAATAAATTATAATATACTGTAAGTTGAAAATATTTGGAAAATTACATCAAAAGATTTGATTACTAAACAAAAGAGTGACGAAAAAACAATTTAAGTCAAGATTAACTTATTATAATAGAATTTCCTTTTTATATATCGAATTTCAAATGAAAAAATATTAATATTAAATTTTAAAATATTTGAAACTAAAATATTCTTGAAACTCTAAACGACATTTCTGTTAGAATTCCAGGCGCTCGTACTTGGGCTTGGCACAAAGTTTTTATTTAGCCACTCAAATAAAAACTCCGTATTTAAAATATATGTATAAATTAAATAAGTTAATTTGTCACGGTTTATAAATATACATACATATATTAAGAACCATGATAAAGTATATTTCGGTATACACTCTTATCTTACCCAAAATTAATCTGTTTCTATATTTTGGAAAGAAATGTATTTCCAGTTGTGTTCGAAAATACATACTTGCATATTTTATTTTATTAAAGTAAAACAGTATTTAAATAATTCCAGCTTAGCTAGGTCTATTCGGGAACTTGAGTTGTTATTATTGAATATCAACTAAAACAAGAATCAATTAGCAAAAACAAGGACAAAACACTTGACTTATGTCTTACAAAGGTTCGGCTAATTGATAGACTTTTATAATTAATAAATTAGCCAAAACCGCAATTTTCCGAACATATTGAAAACAAAGAAAATTCAAATCCAAGTTAAAAGTGTTGTTCTTATGGTTTTTAATATATAATATATAATATATAATATATAATATATAATATATAATATATAATATATAATATATAATATATAATATATAATATATAATATATAATATATAATATATAATATATAATATATAATATATAATATAAAGGAAAGAATATATACTGAGTACTTGGCACAAACGTTGAAAGTTTTATTAAGTCTCATAATATTTTGTGCCCTTTCTGCATAAAATTCAGGTACACTTTTTATAAGAAACTTAAGGATCTCATCAAATGCATTTGAGATTTTATAAATTTTGATATATTTGAAATATTGCCCTTAAGCGAACTTACTCGAGAGCATATTCGAAATGTAGAATTTTACGAGGTTCTTTTTATAGCGCCGACACCCAGAGAACTAATAGGTAAACGCAGCGGGCGCATGAAGAGCATTATTCACTGTAGTATTTGTGGCTGTGGCCGAGTCCAACGTGGGTACGGTGAAGTGCGCTGAGGTGAAGCTCGTGTTGAGCCAAACTTGTTAGAGAGTGTGTTGTTCTCTGTTTTTGTTTACTTTTTATGATAATGTAATAAAAGCGAATTAACCTATAAAACCAAAAAGTGTGCCTTACATGACGGAATTGCGCCATAAGGTCTGGGCGTGTCCTTGCCAAGCGCAAGATATATGGCCGTAAACATACATATATATATATATACACATATGTACACAAGCACCACCCAAAAAGCACATGAATAAACGAGATGAAATAAGAGCAACAGCGTGTTGGCTTTAAGCCGCAAATGACCAAAACAATTCGCGTTCGCCTCGATGAAAACGTAAACAAATTTAAAGGGATGCCAAAGAAATCGCAACGGGGCGAAAAAAGGAGGTGTAGCCAAAGGCAAAGCCAATGCCAGCTCAAAGTGTCCCTCTGGGTGTTAAGTACAATATTTGCTCTGTTGCGCGTTTTACGAGCTGCACTTTTTGCTTTATTTTATTTTTGTTTTTTTTTGTTGTTGGTTTTTTTTTTTTTTGCAGAGTCAAATGCAATCAATCAATGGGTCAGCATGACGGTACACACACACACAGCAGACGAGTGGCAACCACATGGGGCGTTTCCATTTGCGGCCGCCACAATGGCCACCCTCGGTGCAGTCCCAATCCCGGCGTGAAGGCCAACCGGAGACTAACTGAGAACTCAATGGACATCTTGCGCAAGAGTTGCAGTTGTAGTTGTCGTTGTAGCTGTGTGTTTGTACTTTACTTACAAATCAGTTGCCGCCACTTAAACCTATTTTGACAATTGAGCTGTCCGACCGTCACGCTGACAGCGTTCACTTTTCGCGCCACTCGAGTCGCATAAATGTCATGCAGATGCCGCCGTGTGGTGGTGGGCCGACGCACCCCTCTCGCCCATTAGCCGGCTGAGGGACGCGCATTTTATGCCGTTTTAATTGCAACATCTGTCACTGCGGTTTATGCATATATCAATTTCAAAATAGCTGCCAAATGGTTCGAACCCGTAGCCCAAACCCGAAAACCCAAACCCAAACTCCGACCCAAAACTCAAACCCATAACCGAAATCGTAGCAAAAAGTACCACCATGAAAAATGAATTATTTTTATTTTTATTGTACGCTTGCAAACTCATGCGACAAAACTGTCACAACACTCGCTGCTGACACGACTGCCAGCCTCAGCGACAGCGACAGCGCCAGCGTCAGCGTCAGGACGATGATGAAGACGCGGGCAGAGGCGGCGGCAGCGACGGTGGCAGCGTCAATAGAGGATGGGGGGGCACGCACTGTACGACCATTGTTTTTGGCATTGTTGCAGTTGTTATGCTTGTTGTTGTTCTTGTTGCTGTTGTTGTATTTGTTGTTGTTGTCATTGTCAGCGGGCCCGACTTTAATGGATGTCAGAATACATAAAAATTGTCAAAGGGAAGTATCGCACTGTTACATAATTGATTTCCATTATACGTTTTAAAATGACTATCGAGCAGTACTTAGCTGGTATCTATGCAATTGCATACTATTAAAGGAACATTCAAAATTAATGTTAAACACCCATTAATATATAGATTTTTCAATTATATCCTTCCAATATTTAACTCAGAGTTTTTTACAGTTTATGAAGACTGTTTGTTTTAAGTCGAACCTTTTTGCTCGGAACTCCTAATAGTTAATGTTCAATTTTTATTACTTTTCAAATGAAGTTTTCTTTCTTTGTAAAATTCTAAATTTTGTATGTCAAAAAATATATTTCATGAAACAGAATATTACAGAAATCAAATGGAGAAGAACGAACTAAAGATCGAATACGTCAACAATCTTAAGTGAAACAATTTAGTTTCTTATATCAACATATTTCCAAATATCAAAATTAAAAATGTTCTAAAAATATTTAGGCTACCAAGAATAGAAATAAAAATATATAATAATGAAGAAAACTAAAGGAGGATGTTTAGACAATAGACTACGTTCTAAGTTTGGTTCATAATAATATATAATATTCGAATTCAAAATCCGGAATCAAGAAAAGTTCTATCCTAATACACAAATTTATCTATTTCATTTTAAAAGAGCTCTTTTTAATTGACATTCAAAAATATCATATCATCCGAATTTATTATTTGTTTGTTTTTGAATCGCATGCAAAACACAAAACGTTAATCAGCTGCAAGTGCACATACACACATTTAATGTATTTGCCTGTTCGTGTTTGGATGTAATTGGGAAATTCTCTTAAGCGCTTAGCAAACAATGCCTGAGACAGAGTGAAAGAGAGCAGCCGCCTGAGTCGGGGATTGCCAAATGAGTTTGTCAATCAAAATGCAAATGTCAGAGGAAAGTGACATAATCCCACTTGGGAGCTGAGCTAAGCCGAGCGAAACGAGCCGAAATCCCGGTGCGAGTTAAAGCGTTTGACCGCAGCCGCTGTCGGCGTTGCAGGCAACTGAATGAATTCCCGGGCCTCGAGCCGGGATGAGGATGGAGGATGAGGCCGCGTCGGAAATAGCAACATATGACGGGGCCGGCGACGACATTGACGTGTGAGCACCGCTCGGGCGCCGCGTCCTGAGACGGGGATGACAGTGACTGCAAGTTCGACAACAGCCAAGTGGAGCGGACCGGAGCGGGGGTGTTAAATTGCAATAATCGGCTCTTGAGCTCAGCGGACGCAGCGACAACGTTTATGTTTTATGTGCTCATTTATAATGCGCACTCTGCTCATTTGGTAATGGTTCTATAATGACGGTTGGAGTACTTAAGGTTTGCCTGGTGGAAAACTGGACATCTGTTTGATAGCTGTGTGTGGTGTGTGTGATTGAGGCATACTTGGCCCGTACCCAAACACCAAAGACAAGTCCCAACACTTGGGCAAACAGTTGACTTTCGGCCGTAATAAATCTCAAACACTTTTTTGAAAGACCCTGTGACAGCTGGCCGATCTTCAAAACGATCCGGTCAGGGAAAAGACTTTGCTGGCAACGTCGATAAGCTCGCATGTAAGCTTAGGCGCCACTCGCCGGGGGTCAACAGGGACCCACTGAAGGCAGGCGAAAAAAAAAAAATAAATAAAAATAAGAAGCCCAAGTGGGAAAGAAAAGAGGAAACATCTAAACAACAAGCCAGCCACGACTTCGATGTGACTGAAATAGATAGACTTGGTCGTAGACCCGCAACAGACGCAGTCAGTGTCAGTCGCCAGTTGGCAAAATGGAAACGAAAAAAACAACAAAAAAATCCGAAAAAAAAAGTCATAAAAGTGAATAAGCCCATTCCCAATTGCCAATTATACTGCAGCAGCCCCACCATGACAAGACAAACGTTCCAGCTATCGACGATCGGAGCTGTTGTCAGCAGTCGGCATAGACGCCAAACTGCGAAGACCGGGACCCGTTGGGCAGGCGGCGGCTGGCGGGGCCTCAGCCACAGGAGCTACACGACGGATTCCATTGCTCGCCTTCACCGGCTTGCTTTCGAGCCTAAAGATTTCCCTCGAGTTGCGACCAGACGTTCAAATTCTCTACGAGTCGTGGCGCAAAACGCCTCGAACTATTTTATATAATATATTTCATTTAATTTGCGGCGCTTATCAGGCGCCAGCTCTATAGACAATCGGTGACAATGGCTCAATCGAGCTACAAATGAATGCCAACTATAGTGCAATTGGTAACACACACACACACACACTGTCGAGTGTTGACTCGGCCGTGTCAAAACGATTATATGCTCTGAAGATATAGCCTTGGTTTTTGGTACCTGTACATTTTAGAATGTAACTAGCCTGATTTCAATGTAACTCTTGACTAAAGTCTTAAATTAAGAAGTTGACTGATAAAGCTGCTAGGAGAGCATAATAATTAAATTACTTAAGAGAAGTTTAAAAATTGTAGGTAATTTTGTGCACCAGTTTAAAACCAATTGTGATATATTTATTGTATGAATAAGAATTTTTTAAATTATTTTTATTTATGTCGTTATAAAGTATCAGCTTAACTTTATAAATAAATTTTAAATATCTAAAAAAAACGTTGAATATATAAAATATGCCGATTTTAGAGTAGTACACTCAGAGAAAAACCGCGTTCGAAATCAAAGTACGAACAGTATAGCGTTCGTCCCATTTCGTGCTCCACATTTCAAACACAACAGTGACAAATCTTAGTAAGTATATGACTTTTTTTGTTTCTGCTTTTTTTTCTTTCTCTCTTATTAGCTCTTTTCTTCTTCATCTCTCTTTGTCTCTCTATATCTCTCACTGAATCGCTCTCTATCTCTCTCTCGCTCTCGCTCTCTGTATTTCTATCTCTCTTTTACTCGCTCTGTCTCTCTCTCTCTCTCTCTCTCTCTCTCTATTTCCCACTCTCGATTTCTCTCTCTCTCTCTCTATCTCCATATATACCTCTCTCCCTTTCTTTCTCACTCTCGCTCTCTTTCTCTAGCTATCTATCTCTCTCTCTCATCTCTCTCTTTATCTCTCTCTCTATCTATATCTCTCTCTCTTTTTCCCTCTCTCTCTCTCTCGCTCTCTCTCTCTCTCTCTCGCTCTCTCTCTCTCTCTCTCTCTCTATCCCTCTCTCTCTTTTTCTCTCTCTCCCTCTCTCTATCTCTCTCCCTGTCTATCTCTCTCCCTGTCTATCTCTCTATCTCTCCCTCTCTCTATCTCTCTCCCTGTCTATCTCTCTCTCTTTTTCCCTCTCTCTCTTTCTCTCTCTCTTTCTCTCTCTCTCTCTCTCTCTCTCTCTCTCTCTCTCTCTTACTTTGTCTCTCTCTCTCTCTCTCTCTCTCTCTCTCTCTCTCTCTCTCTCTCTCTCTCTCTCGCTCTATCTCTATCTTTCACTTGCCTTCTAGTACTGCCTTAAAAATCGCATTTCGATGTGATTTTCTTAATTCCAAGTAAGTCTTATATTTTAAAGGTGTTTTCAACGCAATATTTAAATAGTTTTTGTAATCTTAATAAGAGTTTGTGAAAGTAATTCTCAATATGTTTCAGAGCAATTCAGTCCAAGGTTTATAGTACATACATACATATGTATGTATATCTAAATGGAAAACTTTCGACTCTTACTTGATTGGCTTAAATTTATATAGTGTTAGCCAGGCAAAGAGCCAAATTAACTTTATGTCTTCACATGTTTTGGGCGACGTATGTGGTTTCCAACGAAATTATACAGTTTGTAATTGCAATATGCAAATGAATATTTCCCCGTCGACCGAGGCGGATTGGGCCACCGGGTGGGCGCAGTCAGACGACAACACAACTTGACATTTGAAACTTGAAATGTAAGTGAAAGATACAATCCCAATCTGTGTACCCAGATACGCCATTGTCGTTCTCATCGACGTCGAAGCCACAGACATTGTGCACACAGACGTCGTCGGCATCAGCCGGCCTAGACTTGAAGTCGAGCTGTGCTCCTAACTGTGATTCCCCTGCCAAGGAGCAGTCTACTCGCATGTGCACATGATAAATGACGGCCTTTCGACAATTCCCTTCGCAATCGCATTTGGCAAATCGAAAATGAAATTAACACTTCTCTCATATAGCCCAATGTGCCCATTACCACTCTCAGATTTGGCTAACCACCCACAAACAAACCGTTTGGGCGCTTAATCTCATTCTGTGATGCTAGTGACAGTATCTTCGGCTACATCGGTTGCGGTCAAAATGCAATTTAAACAATTTGTTTGACATTGTCTGATAAAAGCGCAATCTTTCTTATTGCCTTGTCGGAGAAGGTACTGCAATTGTATTCAAAATTTCGCTATATAAAAAATAGGTATGTAATATGGTTTTAGTTTATCGTGCCGGTTCCCAATGTTATCCGACTTAACCTTGTTTTTTTAAATGCTTTATTAGTATTTAATAATTATTTTTTATAAATTCCAGCTACTGTTTTATTACTTTAGTGAGTTTATTGCAATAATTTATATTTTAAAAAATCTACGAAAAAATAGTCATCTGCTTATATAACCATGTAAAATTACATACCTGATATACTTCTAATACACAAATGCACTAATATTTTCATAAACTCAAATAATTATTAACTTAATGCCAAAGAACTGCGCCAGGTGTCGCATAGCACTCAGCTTTTTTCCGCGAAGCAACAGGGCTGACACTCGCTCGCACAACAGCTGCCAGCTGACGTCTGCTATTCGGCAGCCCTGGCAACTGTGTGTTTGTTTAGTTTTGGTGCGAATTGTTGCGTTTGATATTAATTTGCGTATAATAAACAGTGTAATTGTGCAAAAATGAGTGCAAACGACGTAACAAAGCAACTGTCGATTGCGGATATTCGAAACTATATGCTGCAGAACGATGGCAAGGTGACAAACCATGCGCTAGTGAAGCACTTCAAGAAATATTTGACGCACACACAAAGTGAGTCAGAGTTCACAATACAAAAATACGTATCTGACTTCATGAACTACCTGTTGACATCACGAATCAAAGCAGAAGTTAAACATAACGCAACTGAAATCTCGTTTCAGATGAAGCCGAGGCACGCAAGCGCTTTAAGACCTACGTGACGCTCCTGTCCACGATAAAGAACGAAAACAACCAGAAATATCTCATCCTGCGCAAGAAATACGTCAATGAGTGTCCGTCGGACGAGGTTGTGGAGCGCGCCGTCGAGGCCGCGGGCAACGCCTCCACACCGTCCAGCCCGGGCGCTAGTTCCATCATTTCCATCACCGACAGCGGCATCTCGCCCCTGCGACAGCCGCCGCCGTACAAAGCGCCGCCCGAAGTGCAGCAGTCGCCAGGATCAGAGCCGGGACCGGGACCAACTCCAATTGCCAGCACTGGCGTCGCTGTGCACCAGGAGCAGGTGGAAAGCTATCGCGATTGCGTCAACGAATTCACAGCTGTCATGCAGCGGATTGATCCGGCGCGCTTGGAGCTGCAACCGTCTGCAAAGCCAGAAAACGCGCCCGAGACCAGCTCCACCAACACAGGTGCCATTGCCAGTGGCAGTGCCAGTGCCCAGTCTGTGTCCCGTGCCAACTCTGTGGACGAAAGCGCCAACAAGGAGAATATTCCGCGCTTCTCCTTCTCGTCGGGCGCTTCGACCGACAGCTCTGCCACGGACAAGGTGTCCGGCACGGAAGCAGACGCCGTGGACAATCCCATGAGCGTTAAGGAAGCGACGCGCAAGTTCAACCGGATGGCATCCGAAGAAGAGGCAAAAATAATATCGCCGCCGCCCAAGAAAAAACCAGAGAAGGTAAGTTTTTCTTTTATTGTACGTTTGCCAGCCAACAAAACCGGTTAACATTGACCCCAACAGAAGATGCGGGTGCGGGTGCGGGTGCGAAAGCGAGAAGTTGCCTTCGCCGGCTGCAACCAAAACAGTCGCGCATCGTTGCTGCTTGGCCAGCAGTGGCAGCTATTCCTTCCCTCCCTGTTCCCACTTCCTGTGGGAAGCATTTAGAGCGAGATTCCCTTCGTCGCATTTGTTTCTGTGTCAAACAAAAAAAATGCGCAGTTTTTACATATTGAGAATTTGTCGTTTTGTGCCTTTCTTATTGTCATGATTAATTTCAAATTGCATGCCAAGCAGAACTTAAGAACTCTGTTTCCTATTGCAATGGCAGAATTTAAAGACAGATTAGATCTGGCCCACACCGATTATTTCGTCTAATTCGCAGCCAATGCGGAGGATGAGGGTCTCGTCGAAGCGGGCACTCAGCTCCAGACTTAAATATAGCTCGAGTGGAACTGCTGGCTTGGTCGCCACTCTCAGCAGCGACTCCTCACGGACTGCCCCACCAGCACATTCGAATCGTACAAATCCATTAATTTTATTCGTGGACAATAAAATGTAAGATTCATAACGTTACAAGCGCGCCCGCTGCAACGGCTGCCTGTCTGGCCATTCGGCAAATTGTCGTCGTCGTCACTCATTCTCTCTGATATCTATATAGTATGTACATATGTGTGCTAGACATGCGTACGATTGCATTCACGGACATTTGTACACTTGTTAGTATATTTAATTTAGTTTATAGAAAATGCTGCTTTAATAATAATTCTCTTTTGTTGTTAAGACCTTCTTTGATGGGTTCAAAACTAAATATTTATGTGTTAAATAATAGATTTAAAAAAAACTCTTCTGTTTGAAGTGTAAAAAAGTAAGAGTGTGTATTATAATTTTGTCACGAAATCTCTAACACATAGAAGAAGGCGCTTCCAACCCTATGAAGTATATATTTTCTTGATTAGTAACAACTGCGAAGGCAACATAGCCATGCCCGTCTATCCGTCTGTCTGTCTGACTGTTTCTATCGTCATAAAACGTCTTTTTGTTGTAGGCACTAAATATGTCTATATCATATAACTTCCATAGGAACGATCGAAAAATAAGCTTTCGTAAGAACAACTTTTATGTTTTTCAAGACTTCCGGCATACATTTTAAAAAGTGTTTTCACAATCATTACAGCATATAGCTCCAGTAGGAACGATCGGTTGATAAATAAGTTTTTGTATGAACAAAATAAATCAATATTATTATTAAAGCTGCTAAGTTTAACAACAAAACTAAATAGTAAGAAAAATGTATGCCAATTTTTAAAAAAAAAAATAATGTAGCTAACAACAAGAAAGAAATTATATGATTCCATTGCTAAGAGCGTATTTTTTAGACCAAGTTGCGGAAGCAAAAATATGTACTGCTATATAGATTGCAAAAATTGATTTTTAAATTTCAAAACTGAATTCCTTTTGTAGTCAAATGCTTGCAACAATTAACTAAGTAGCTTTCGACTGTCAACATATATCATATACTATATGTGTGCATATATCGGCAATACATAGAGCCGGCAATAAAAGGCGACAACATGTTAAAATTTGTCAAGCGTTACGAGAAAATCGTTTCGAAGCAAATGTTGCGAGCTAAAGACGCCGGCAATTACCATTGGGTTGAATTGACAAACAACTGTCATCCACTCAGAGCTGTCAATCAAAGAATTCGGGTTTAGGCATAAAGCAAAAGCAACTGCATAAATCATCCCAGAACGTCCGCTAGAATAATGTATATATACGCCGCACAAACATCCATCCACGCACAACACTCTGGCGGACGACAGGCGCAGCAGTAGATGTATGTCAAACTCGAACTCGAATTGTCAACTGCATGTCAAGCGCTATAAAAACTCAACACTCAACTAAAACACTAGGCAAAGACTTAAGTGTCTATTTGTGCAGACACACACACATGCACACTCACACACACTCGTCCACTTATGCATGTTAAATTAATGTTTACATATATCGAAACGTACTCCAGCGACTAAAAATCACAGAATTTATGTTAAGTTTCTCACGTTTTTCATGTTGCCGGATTAATGTTGCCCAATTACATGCAACAAATATTTCTTCCTGTAGCTGCTACGAAAATATAAAGTTTCTTTTTAGTCCTGAGCACAGGGTAACTTCAGTCTAGCAATCTCTATGCAAATGTTAATATACATATTTGATTAATTTTATTTTTTTGTTTACCTTAATAATAATTTTGAAAGTAATTCAGGATCAGTTTGCTCAGACAGGTTAAAATCATGCTCATTATTTTTCGAAACTGTAAGCCTGTAAAAAATGTTAACAAATCTGTTCGTTAACAAGACAAATCAACATTAAAAATTAAAAATTTAAAAAAAAATGGAAAGAAAAGAAAATTTAGACGGCGCCAGTAATCTTTACTTAACGCAGTCCCAACGAATCTTTGACGGAGTTTGTTTAGTATAAAAAATTATTAATCATCCAAAACTGAAAAAAATTGTGCCAAATCATTCACGAAAGAGTTTTGAAATGGGATCCCGGCCCTTCTTCATATTGCCCGTATGCAGCACACAGATCCATCAATATAGACCGTGAAATTTTGGCGCCGCAACTGTAATCGCTTCGGGCTGATCTGCCTGCTAGCTGATCAATTAAATTCGATTCGAGGGTTTTTAATTAGCTTCATGAGTTGGCACATTGTGCATTTAGTCAGCACCCACAGTACGGGCTAGCTAAAAGTATTTGAATTGGGTATCTAACGATGAACCGAAATTGATGAAGCCCATCTGCCGTTTATATAAATTAAACTAGACTTTTAATGAAATCGGTTGCATTTGACAAGTGATATGTTTATAGGCGTGGTATAGCCAACATTTGTTTATAAGCCAGAAACGTGCAGATAATCACATCAGATAATCAGATTCTAAGAATTGTCAACAAATTAACAATAGTATGTTTTTATAAAAATTTTTGAAATTTTTTTTCCCTATCCCAAAATTTGAATCGAAAATTTGCCCGCAGTTTTAGTTTGAACTATAAAAAAAACCAAACCACCAAAATTATTATTTTTTGTGAACGAAACTTTGGTTAGATACTTCTATCTGATTTATTTTAGAATTAAAAGAATAGATTGGTAATTGGTTAAGACTGCTTAAAACTTGGATAACTGCACTATAAAGATATCTGAGTCTTGCCAACATTCTTGTACATCTGAATTCACCGTCTAATTTAGACACAACTTTAGTTTTCGACATGAGAATCGTATGGGTAAACTCATTAAAAGGCTTTAAAACGCCCATTTGTATACACTATGAAAATAATAGTGGTTGGCCTTAAATTCACTAACGTGACTTTTAAAGGGGCTGTTACCGTTTTTTGCGCTGTTTGAAGGGCATCGAAACGAAGCCCGAATGCAGCATCAAACAAACCCATATATTTTTATTAACCCACAAGGTACTTTGGTGGCCAGTGCCCGTGTCCCAATATGCATATTAAGCCCGACGGGGGCGGAGGGCGGGTGTGCAAAATGCGGTGGGCAATGCGAACCCTTTTTGGATAAAAACAAGTTGGTGAAACATGTTAACATAGCCAATAAGCAGCAATAGAAATTAGTTAGGCAAAGCTATTCTCATCACGGCCAGGCGACCACAAAGGACCCAATTAAAAATGTAAGGAAACAAACCAAAAGTTGTTATTGCTGTTAAACAACAACGCAGTATGTCCCGAAGCGGTTAAATTTACAACAGCAACAATGTCGACCCATCGGACGAGGAGCGTCAACCGGTGCCGCCTCCACCCGGCGCATTGGCAACTGTGTTGTGATCAGAGCGGACAATAGCAGCAACGACGATGACGATGACGACGACGACGGCAATGGCAAACATGACCATTTTGTGGCTTCGTCCGTTTTTAAGGGAGCCAAAGGTAAGTTTCGGGTGGCAAACGCAAACACAGAGAGGACACAGCCCAGCGCCGCACAGGACATGGTACGCTTTGGTCTGGTCTGGTCTGGTCAGAGGACAACGGCCAGCAGTGTGATATAATATCTTGCATAAAGGGACACACAGGACATAAGAAAGCCAGCCAACAAACAAGCGATTGGGGAGAAATGAGCGAATAGACAAGGGCAGCCAACGAGTATCAGTCGCCTTTTTTCTTTCTTTCTCTTTTTTTTAATCTTGTTTCGCCCCATAGTCGTAAAAAGCTACATGCACTTGGAGAAAATTAGTCTTTCTAAATCTAAGTAGATGCGGCAGACAATTTTTTTTTATTTATTATATTTTAATTGAATATTGCACAAAAAAGAAAAAAGTTATTGAAGAAGATCTTTTTTGCTTCAAGAGTTCCTAAGGATAGATTGAGTGCTATATTTGTGTCTTATATTTAGGAATTTTTGGATTATGAAAAACATTTTAAATATAAGAATTTTGTACTCGAGTTAATAGAAAATCTCAGATTTTTGACAATTCTGTTTTGCTTCGCTGAGTGTAAGCATTGCAATGGCGAATTTTTGGGTGGAGACTTGGGGCGGTTCGGTTCTTTTGTTTAGCATTGACATGGCCACTTTGCCCAGGGCCTTACTTTTCCAATGTTTGTCCTGTTATGTTCTGTTCTGTTCTGTTCAGCTGCTGTTTCAGTTTTTGTGTAACGTTCTCGCTCACCTTGTCGGCTATTCGGCAATGCGGCAATCGGCCTTCAACATGCGGCATGAGGCAGGCGGCATGCGGCAGGCGGCATTCGGCATTTGCAAATGGCGCCGCCGCCGTCGTCGTCGTCTACCTGAGCGGGTGGCTAACAGGGATTAGGCCGGGTGCGTTCGAGCACGGCGAGTAATTGGAAAAACGTGAGCACTCCCAAAGTCAAGTGGCGTGTAAATATGAAAGGAGTCGCGGTAAGGGGCAAACACCGTTGCATCCTGCGGCTAAACGCCGTGCCCATGTGTACTCGCATTTATTAGCTATGTAACATTATGAAACGGAACGCTGGAAAGGAGTCTGTAGGGTGGGCGAATGGGGGAGGGGGGTGTGGCGAACGGATGCAGGTAAACAAATGCTGACTCTTTTGCAGCTTGTTAGCATCGCGAACATTACGCGAATGGATAATTAGTTGCCGAAAATGTTTTCCGCGCTCGTAAATATAAGGCACACATGTTGGCAGCTATTGTTGTTGTTGTTGTTGTTATTCTTTTGTTGTTGTTGTTGTTGGCACATGTGTGCCTGTGCCCCTCGCTCATTAGAGTGCTCATTATCAGTCGGAATGCGCGTGTGTGTGTGTGTTGGAGTGTATGTGGTGGTTAAACTGCCCCCAGTCCCAGTCGAAATGTGTAAATCACCGAAAACAAAACAACAAAAAAACAGAATTCAAAGGAAGGAAACAACTTTCGCCGGGGTTCTGGAGCTCTATTTCATTTAGCGCGTCGCTAAAGAAAACCCGGCGCACAATCTGCCTAAAGCACGCGCCTAATAAATAAAAATTATTACCTTCATAATTATGGGAAGAACATGGCGACGGCGCCGTCGAATGCGTGCGCATAATTATGCCAGCTTTTACACCCCCATCAGCCCCCCGACCCAACCACGCTCTAAGCGGAATCCATTGGATGCCACAAAGATTGCTGGAGCATATACACACACACATATGTGTATTCTAAGATGCGAGTGTGTGTTGACGCTAATGCTTTCAATGGGCTTTCTATGTTTTATACGCGTTTCATGCCGTTGTTTTATATATATATATATTTTTTTTGTTTCCACTTCGCACCGCCCCCGCCTTTTTCTAAATGAAGTGGCAGAAACATGTATAATTAATTTATGCGCTATGGTACCCCTTTTTATGTCTTTTTTAGCAATTAATTGAGGAAAAGGATTCACCCGAGGTTACACTCGCACACCCCAAGGCAAAGGAATGGATTGTCTCCATGGCCAAAGCTAATTACCAAGAGCTAGCTAAGCTGGCTAGCGATTATCCGGAGCTGGTTAAACTACAGGTTAGTAGTACTCAGTATTTACAGTATTTTATCCCATCGATGCCAATAATCTTTTAGCTGAGAGCGAAAAACACACCGAGGAAAAAACACAATAATGCAATGTGTTTAAGTGTAGCGAATTCATTGGCTCGAATTAAGTAGCTCGAACAAATAAAGACAAGTACAAACTATTCATAAGCATTAATTACGACAAATTAAGCAGCAACGCGTTGTTTTTGCCATGTCGAACAACATTTAAAAATGCGAGAGAAATATAATGACAGCCGCGGCGGTACGCGGCACAAAGCATGGCAACCCAGTTGCTCTGACAATTAATTGTGAAATATGTTTTCAAAATTTTTAGCACTTGTAGTGCATGTTGGGAAGTGGGCGTTAGCCGCGCCAGTTCTCGCGCGTGGGCCTTAACACGCTGCAATGGCCATTAGGCAAGGCGGCTCTTGGCAGTCGGTTGGTTGTGGGGAATACAACTACAAGCATAACTAGACTATAGCGTTAAATCTAGCGCAGCAGAACTTGACCAAAGAGGATGGACTAAAATACATACACATATAAATAATGTGCATACAACCAATGCACTCAGAAAAAAAAAGGCATTCGAAATTCACGAGAGCGAACGCTAAAGAATTTGTAACATTTTGTTCTTTAAATTGTTAGAACTTTTCGTTCGGAAAATGTTATATTTTTTATAAGAAAAAAAAATACTCAATTAAGCAATTTTCTTATTTAAAAAACTGCCTTAATGGTTGTACAACGTTGCCTAGATTGAGTAATGTATAAAAGTCTTATATATTTTAAAATTTTGGCGTAAGAAAAATTTCCTCAAATATGAATTTGTTCTTAAGTCAAGGAATTAAATTTGAATTTTAGTACAGACTTCTTAGTTTTTTCTCTAGGTGTATTTATTGGTAGTTGACAAGTGCGAGTACATGTAATTTCCATTTTGGACAGACAACTGAAACAGGCGTTTGACAGAACACGTGTTTATATTTGTTCTCTCATCAAAATGATTTTAAGCAATGCTTTTTACATAATTTTGGCAATTGTCGCCGGTAATACAACATCGGAAAAACACATGTTTAACCAAGGTATATATGTTAGATAAATATATATGCATATATATAGTACATATGTGATATCAAAGGCAAACCCAAAAAAAAATTCCGGTTGCTACGTAAATGTCAGAAATTATGAAAATTTAGTTGAGGAATAGAATTGTTTTGACAGCCCAGCGGGACAGTTTTGCGGTAACTTATTGTTGTAGATAAATGTCAAATTAAATGGCCATAAATAAGGTTACACAAGAATTATAAACAAGTTTATTTATTTATTCTGTTTTTTTTTTTGGTTTTTCACTTTAAATATATGGCACCACTCAAACCAAAATATGGCATCCAAATTTGAGGGGTCGACATAGAAAAATGCCTTCGGCAGTAAGAACAACGAAAACGTGCGGGTGGGCGCCCTATGAGAACTCTTCGAGTTTTCCAAAAAAATAAAAATAAAAAATTTGCTAAAAGAGGCAACGTCGAAATCTTTTGGGACTCATGTCGCTGCGGTGTCTCTCAATTAGAGGAAATTTTCGGTTACACCATGCCCAGCATACATACATATTTTTATGTCCCATCTCCCCTACCATTACTTAGGTTGCCCTGGCGTCGGCACAGTCGGAAGATGATTTATGCCAGCCGCAAGCAAACATGGGTTCGACTCCGACTACGACTCCCGACTCCGATGGAGGCAATGGTAAACGAGTATTATGCCTCAACTTATACGAACTAATTGCCGTACAAATGCAATGTTCCCGGAAATAATGGATTCCGCGCGTTTTATGCAAATCTTGAATGCCATAAGTGCAATCAATTAATATGCCTCGCTCCCGCTCTCGACCTCGTCCCCTGGGCGGCAAGTGTGAACGAATGGCAGGCAGCTCATTAGCGGCGCTTGCGATTCCGCGAATCACTGAAATCGCAACGAGACGGAAATAGCAATAAATCAGACCGCGATTGTCACTTAACCTAATGTCTCAACTCGATGGGAGTTTATCCAATCTTTGCCAATTTTAATAGCCCCATATCATGGCCACGAAATGCAATTACTTTTTAATTTTTGTGCATGCAGCAACATATTAATTAAATTTATGTTGAACAAGTAAAAATCATATAAGTAGTCCTCGAGTAAGTCCATTTCAACTCTTTTATTTGTACCATATATATTTTAAATCTGGTATAAATATACTTTTCAATTTCATTTTTGAGCTCACCTCCTTTGTTAATTTTAATAATCTCCTTTCGTATCTTTTCAATACAATTTATTATTGTATCCAATCGACATCCTCGAGGTGTTTACAGTACAGACAAACAACAAGAACTTACTGTAGCAATTTATTTGTCCCTACCTGTATACTTTGTAAGCTAGTTTAACAAGTAATAACAGCACGTGCTTAGCGAACAGAATAATTGCTAAGACACAAAAGTTCAAAGTTATTATCTTCATCTAAAAGTTCATAATCTGAATATTATCAAAGTTCAATATTGAATATCAAAGTCTGAATATTATGTAAAAAAAAAGACAACATTTTAAGAAAATGTACTCAGGCAAGGAAACGAAACGAATCCCTCGACTTTTACAATTTCAACCAAATTATTTATATTTTCTATAGTTTGTAATATATGTTTAGCCTAGCCAACATTCTCAAGCTGTTCTATGTTTATTAGAATTTAGTTTTGGGTGTATATTTATTTAAACTTCATACTATATAGAAACAAATCTCAATCAACAAGCCTAACAATATTCAAAGCCATTCGCAACGGACATTTGAATTCAGCTGCACTCTGCACATTTTCAGTACTCACTCTTGGCAGTTGTAACAAACACACACACACACACACCCACAAACATATGCAAGCACAACAATTGATGCAATGGCCGCCTGTGCCCTCTGCAATTGCACCTGTGAACCCCTATATAGAGGTTCCCATAGACGCTGCTAATAGTGGGTACTAGTGGCGGCTTATAAAATGTTACAAGTTTTGTATTAATTAAAAAGTTTAGCCTCTGTGTACTTTTACCAATTTCTATTTTCGTTTTCTGTTATTTTTCAATTCATATATGTAAATATGGTGCATACAACTGGGCATACTCAAACAAATACTCAAACATACTCGTTGCGCATGTAGACTGAAGCGCGAGTTTGACTATTGTTTGCCGTCGCGTCGGTTGGGTTGTCTGGTCAACTAGGTGGGGCAAGCGGACCGCCCAATAGCCGAGCATGCAACGTTTTGCCATTTCAGCTTGTAGCTGCTTTTATTGTTGTTGTTGTTGTTGTTATCTGCTGCTGCTGCTGCTGTTGTGCGTCCCTTCCATTCAGCCAGCCATGCATCCATCCATCCATCCATCAACGTGTTTGACCTAGCCGGCAATTCGGCTTGACATGCGAGTAAATTGAATTTTCCTTGTTTCACATTTGTTTTGACTTGTTTTTATTTTTTTCTTTTCTATTTTTTCTGTTTTATTTTGTTTGTGTTTTTTGTTCCTTTTTGATTTTGGCTGTTGTTCGAATTACTTATTCAAATTAAAAATATTTTTTGCTGCATATGGACAATGACTGGGCACAAATATTACCTTCAACTCTTTCTTTTATTTACATAGTACATACATAGACGTACATGTGTATGTGCGTGTGTATAAAGATAAATGTTTCCACATTTTTAAGTGTATAAAGACGAACAAGTTAGCATTGATCGTGTGTTGATTATAGCTATATACATACTTGTAAATTTGAATACATGGATAATTTACAGCTTTTGTTTAGACAGGAGTAGTAAGTAATTTTCTTGGCTTCAAACTGATATTATTATTAATATTTATTCATTACTAATATTATAAAATATTTGTATTATAAGTTTTTAAATATCTCATTTGTGTTATAATTATTATACAATTGCCACAAATTCAAAGTTAAATTAGTTAGTTTATAGATCTCTTTTAAGGATTCAGCTAAAAACATTTGTAAGACTCCCTCTCTATCCTTTACAAATCGCTAATACCTACATCTTGCTTCAAGCTTTAAATCAAAGTTTTTGCTCTCACTTAATTTAAACTAAATTTAAGAAAATCAGACTTTTTTAAAGCTGGAGCTAAAAGTATTGGGGGCTTGTCCACTTCTGTCCAAATAATTATTTATAATCAATCAGTCTCTTACCCAACTGAATTCTGCAGTTATTTCACTGGGATCAACCAATTCCGCCGTCTTAAAAGGTTACATAGGATTTAGATGTAAAGAGTAATTTATTTTTTAACAACTTTTTTCAAGATCAGATAATTAATTAGATGCATATTTTCTTTGGTTAAACAATTACGAAGATTAGTTTAATAATATAATATTAGTATAAAGTCGATGTCATTTATGTATAGAGCCCTTTCATAATTGTTTCAGAACTAAACAATTTGGTGAATCTAGCTATTCCACTCCTCTTACCTGTTTCATTTTGGATTAAAGTCCCTTTTCCGCTTTTAAGAAAGGAAGGGCGAAGGTGAAAGTAATTTAAAACGGGCGTCTTTTGATGAATGATGCCGCCTTTCTTGCCGTCGCCTTCCCCCTGGGGCAGCGCTATAATCTCAAAGGTAAAACTGTAGAAGTGACCATGAACTTTTCAACAGGTCGTCAAGAACAGCAATAAAACGTCTGACACCTTTGCCAAAGAGACAGAGCAGCCGTATTATAATAAAAACTAAACCCGAAGCAAATGTCACCGGCGACAGTGGCGCCTTTTACCAAGTGTCTTCTAATTCTGTCCCCATGAAAAACATCAAAACGAATAGAACTTGTTGGAATACTGCCTGGCTATGGCCATTAAATGGAGGTGACAATTCAATCAGAGCATCCGCCAAAGCACCGGGAGTAGCGACGGCAGCGATAACGACTGCTTGGCTGTGAAATGAGTGAATCCTTTCCAGAAATCAAATCAAATGTGTTTACGACCCCGCTCTCGACGTCTTCATGTCGGTCCGCCTCGTTGGTGGCTCGGCTCAATTTTATGCCGTTGCGTAGCTATTAAATTTAATTAGAGCTCTGTGTTGTCGCTACCGCCATTGGCCGTCAGCGGCACATAAATGTCACCAAAATATTCCCTTGAAAACATACGCACACACAAACAGTCCTATATAAATATATATGTATATGTATATATATATATATATATTTATCAAATAGCGCCGCCTGCTGCGCGCACTCTTCAAGAAATACGACTGCGTGTCTCTTTATTTAGCTCTCTGCGGATATGTGTCTTAGTTATATAGTTTAGCTCCGTCGGAGTTCCCATTGTCAGCAGTTGTTAAGAATATGGCCAGTTGACATGCGAAAGGATTTACCTTAAGGGAGGAATTTAAAAGGTGTTAAATATGATTTAGATTTATTTGTCTGCGGGGAATATGCCAGCAGATCAACTCTTTATTTTACATATAATTAAACTGTTGTTTTAATATTTGTTAAATCATATTTCTTGCTGTTAGGTTGAATCCTCAAATATTTTGCTGTCATCTGTCATCGATATATCCGTATCTTAGGTTCATCTATTTCTTTGCAAGTTAGACTCTCAATAAAACAAACAGGCAGAAAATATAAATAAAAATGGACGAAGCTCACCAATTATAATTGTTATATTATTATACATTTTGCATAACGTTTGGCTACATCAAACTAAAGCGGATAGTTCCTATAGAAAGATGAAAAATTGATCTGTATATAAATATAAAAATGTTGACCAAATTAACCAATTAAAAGTTTCTTATTTTTCCAAAACATTATCAACTTTTTACCATTTTATTATTTAAATTAAGTTGTTCCAAAAAAACAATAGATATATCGTATATCTGGCATATTTATACAATTTAATCCTAATCCTTAATAAGTGTTCTTCTGTGTTTGCAATAAAATTTTGTAAAACTTTTGACTGACAGCAATCACAATTGTTCTAACGCCGCTTCGATAAACTTGTGAAGCTAAAGTTGAATGTTACCAAAGTCAAGCCTTGGAAGCATCACCCTGAAATACTGGATCAACGATGCCCTTAGTCGATATCAAACCGAAAACAAAGTCTGTTATTTGAACTTGGTGATTTGATTAATGGATCTCTATCACGATCGATTGGATTAATCGTGGGGGCCACCTCGCATGCAGCAAAGCCAGCTCTATCCACCTAGCCATTTATTATGGCACCACCTCGAACCTGATCGGCGGTAGCTGCAGTCGAGTAACGAGCATCGAGCAGCACAAATTCAATTTCAAAGACGCCGGAGATGCGCCTCCTACAAGTTTGCACAGTTTTCAATTCACTTTTAATTATGAAAAATCGATGCACTGACAGCCAACATGAATTAAGGCGAAAGTTATTAAATACTGGGCGTGGCACCATTCAGTACTGCCCACTGCCAATAAGCGCAGTTTGTGCCCATCTGAGAATGTGCTTTCAGGTCTTGACTTGGCTAAGTTCTGTCTTCAAATTGACAAAAATTCGTCTGTGTTTTTTTGTCTGTTTTTTTTTTAAATTTACTTTTATTCCTTTTTTTGTGTGTTTTGCTGGCCAGCATATATTGGGTGGCGCTGTTGGCGCCAACGTTTTGCACGTTCCAGCGACTGTCCGGTCAGTGGGACGTCCACAGAATCACTCCGGCCAGGCCAACTGAATGTCTTCACAATTATTGTCATTCACAATTACCAGCGCATGCTTTAAGTCCAACACGAAAGCAGGCAGAGCTCGGCTCGGCTCGCTGAATTGCCGAATACCCTAAAAAAATATAATTCGGGCAAAAATGTAATAATTTTTAAATAACTCTATTTATTGTGAGTCAGAAAACTATGGAATCAGCAATTATTGGTTAAAATGTCAGCCATATTATTTTCCTCATCATATTCCAGATGACAGATTCTAATTCCAGACTATAGTATGAATATTATTAAATCAGTGAAGGCTATAAAGTGAATAAATTATAATTATAATATTAACTATCAATTTCAATCATAAACTTGGCTAATAGTTTTTAGCCATATAAACAGAAAATTCAAAATAATTATAATTATAAACGGGCACGTTGCAAGCTGCCAGACAAAGTTGTTATGGCTATGAAAACAGTCTAAATCTGTAGAAATACGAATGGAACAAACTTAAGTCCGTGACTTTGGGTAGGAATTTTCATTTCGATGCCCAGCGCAAAACGTGCAACAACCGTATACACCCCCGCGCCGCGCAGCTGCGATCCCGGTGATCCGATGCGATGCGGTCCTGTGTCTGTGTCCGTGGACCGCCGCTTAAGTGTCAGCAAAAACGAAATTGAGCTTATCTGTAAATGCATCGACGGGAGCCTCTGCCAAGGACCAGTTCACCTCCACCTCCTGTGCTCCAAGGCGACTCGATGCAATCGTGCAGTCGTCAAATTAGCGACGTTCGAAATACTTCCCAGATAACTACGAAAATCGTAAACAAAATAAAATGCTCAACTGGCCGCAGTCATTTCCTGCGCCTTAGCTACCAACGAAAACCCACCAACGATCTGTCAAGTAAAACCCAACTCACTCACCAAATACGCTATATCCTGCACTACTCAAACTAAGTACTCGTCAAGTACTTCAACTTTATATTGAATCTTTCCTAAATTCTGTTCTATTAAACTGAGACAACAAACTAATTGTTCGAAAAGTACTGAAGGCAAATTGAAATATATTTTTACTCTTCTAAATGCTGCTTTATCGAGCTAATTACTCATTTGGTACGCAATCCATTTTATTTATCTGTTAGTTTTTTAAAGCTGCTTAATTTTTGAATATAACATAAACTTCAGTTTTGTACACAGACATTTGTCAATATGAAAACAGATTAGCTTGAAAAAAAAAAATATATATATATTTCTATCAGTTGACATACATTTATACTTTCCTAAATGCTGCTCTACTTATAAAACATTTGAAATTAATTGTTAAAGTAGATGACCAAATATATCTTAAATAAAACGGCAATTTTCTTGACTTACTCGACCAAATACCAAATACTCGAAAAGTACTCAAATTACTTTATTACTAAATTACACAAATATTCGCTAGGAAATACCTAAGCTAAGTTTTTATAAAAACTACATCAAGTATGCTTTTCATATATATACCAAGCCAAGCCTAATTTACCCGCTACTTACCTTAGCTACAGGGCATTAAAGGAAATACAGAGACGGCTAAGCCGAGGCGACGCTTCACGATCAGGAGCCATCGCAGTCATCGTTCTGCGTGATTTATTCGCTACTCCAATTGAATTGTTTGGCGACCTGCAGGATGAGCAGCAACAACTTTGGCGCTGGCGACCGGAGAGATCTGGATGGATGGCTGCTAAACTCACTTGAGTGACATTTCATGAGCCATGGAATGACGTGCATTTGCAGACGCCGCCAAAAAGAAAAAAAAGCAAAAAAACAAAAACAATGACAATGGCATCAGCGTCAGCGTCAGCGTCAAACTCATTGATGATCATCTCGCTGATGATCTGATGGCAATTCCCAAAACGACAAACTCAGGCGCCATGTTAACCACCAAGAAGTCACTGACTAACTTACTGCCAGCAAGCTGAATCCACAGATTCACACAATCGCCACTGACGAAGATGGATTCATGATTGACTGGCCCGGGCTTTGGCTGGCCATTGTTAGCGGACAAAACTGATTACAATCGCTGCAGGAGTAGGAGACGACGACGACGGCGACGGCGTTTGCATTTTATTGAACACGATCCTTTTGATGCCCAGTGGCGCAGTGGCACATACCCGATCTGGTTATCGAATTGATGGGCTCGCTCTGGCTTTATTTGGACAAGCAACTTGTCACGTTTAATGGAATGCATTCTGATTGGATATGCAAGTGTGTGTGTTTCAGATTTCCACACATTGTGAACTCCACTCCCCAAATGTTCTTCACTATCTAAATTGTCTGCTCAATCAGATATTGTAGTTATTAATGCGTCCTTTTTTTTTTTTTTTACTGGATATACCTGTGTGTGTGGCTGTGTGTAGCTATGCAAAGCAATCAACACCGCCAACAACATTTATTGACCCCACTCAACGGCTCAACGATGCCTTTGGCTTTAATTCGAGTGTATATTGATTAGGTTTCGCTCTTGGCGAATCCATGTTCCTGTCGTCCGCACTGCCACCGTTCTGTGTACTAGCGCCAGCTACTGAACACGTTGTCCTGCGCTCTCCAAATCGACGGCACTTGGTCGCTTGGCACGGCGGAAATTTGTCAATATGCGAATATTGTGGACCCGGTGGCTCTGTCCCATCGTCGTCGGGTCATAAATTCAGCAAAACAAATATAAATAATATTTCTCATCCGACCAATTGCCAGCGGCTGAGGCGGTTTTTAGTTGGACTCGGTACCGGCAACGGCAACGGCAACGGTTCCGACTACCCCACACATGGTTTTGGACACCTCTGCGTGTGCGGACAGCAGGCGGCTGGGGCAAATACAAAAGGAGGTGTTGCCACGTTGTTATGAGTTTTTAAATCTGCCTAACCCCCAACCCTCAACATTTATTCGAATTTAATCGATTTTTCAAATTGACTTCCCTTCGTTTCTCTTCCTCACTGCTAGGCACAATACGTTGGTACAACATTTGTTAAACGCCCACTGGCACGCCCATATTTGTTTTGCACAGTTTGTTTAAAAACCACGCATTTTGTGCTTGTGTCTTATCTTTAAAAATGCAGTCGTAATGTGTTCTTATTCCCATTGGCAAGGCGAAAAATATAAATACATTAATATAATAACATTAAATATACTTGGATATGCTATGGGAGAATTTAAGTGCATATATATTGCAAATTTGTCGCTCAGTTCCTATTTTTTAAAAACGTTTATATAGACAGATACAGCTGGATAGATCTACCCCAAAGCTGTTGCTTGTCAAAAATAAATCTTTAAAAAATTTCTACATTATATAATTTAGCATAAAAATCTTTTTTCAACATAGTTTTTTGAGCAGCCAAGTTTTAATGTGGCTCCAAGATTAGTTCACTTCCGGAATTACTTACATTTCATTTGCCTTTACCAATTTTACTTATGTTGTTTATTTAATGTTTGGCTTTTCTGTTTTCCTAGTTCTTTCGAATTTATTTGACTTATCTGTATATGTGATTATTTTCAATTTATTTTACTTTTATTCATAATTCACAAATTACAATTGGTGCTCGTTTTTATAGCTTATTAAATTTAAGATATTTAAGATTTTCAATTACATTTTTAAACTAAATTTGTGTAAAAGAATTGATTGATAATACATTTTATTATTTATATTAAAATATGATTTATTTCCACTTAGACAACTCATCTATTAATGTTATAAACAATTGTTCTCTGCAAATCTTTAAAATTAAAAACAATCGTTGCTGACAACTGGGATAACAACCATGTATTTTACCATTCATTTCTTAAAGCCGCCAAACGTGATAGCTTTATGTTTTAGCCAATTTTCTAATTGCACGTTTGGGCAGGGCCATTAAAGATTGTTTTCAACTCTACTAAATTTGACGAGGATTTATGCATAATTAATGAGGGAATCTGAACAGGTGCGCGTTGGGCGACAACCGTTTCTGTCAAACATGATGACAAAAGATTACATTTTGCAACTTGCGGCTGCTGCCACCGCGAATCGACCCCAGGATGTTGGGTAGGCAAAACCGGCAAGCAGCCAAGCAGGCAGGCAGGCAGCAGGCAGGCAACATGCTTAAAAATTAACATAAAACTTCTGATAATAGTTTTCCATACGATTTGTGTGATTGCCAGATGGAGCCCAAGCGGCGTCCCACGCACTTCGGGCGACTGTCTTGCCTCAGAGAGAGCGTTGCCCAAAAAAAATCTGTGGAGCGTTGCTGGCACAGCGACATCATAAATTACGAAAATAAACTTTGTGCAAAAGGGACGAATGTTGAGCCGGGCCTGGGCCCAGACCTGGCCAAATGCTACAAGTCGCGCCGACTAAAAATGTGTGTAAGATTCGCGCAGAGCTGAGCCAAAGCATTGCCGGTACATATTCAGCCTGAGTGCATTTGCTTGTCAATAAAAAGGTTCCGGTCAAAAAGCAGCATAAAAAACAAACACCAAAAAGTAAAAGCAAAAAAATAAAATAAAATAAAATAAAACAAAACAAGAATCAAAAAGGCAAATCATCTTAAGCTATGTGTAAGAGCGCATGTTGCAACGCACTCTTGCAACAAGCAACGAATGATTTTCACAGACATGTTGCAACATTTGAACATTTTGTTTTTGACTCTCGCTAACAATTATACTCAACTGCAATTACTTAGCCGGTGCTTATCGAGAATTTAATAATTAATTAGGAAAATTAACAAACGATTATCCCAGCGCGAGTTAAACGCACGACTTGGGATACGGGGCAGCTACCAAGCCGAAGCCGAAGCCGAGAATAAGAATAACAAAATTCTGTTAGTCACGCATGCTAATCTTCGTGTTGTCGCAAAACTTGCAACCGTTGCAAACAGCAGCAGCAGCAACAGCAGCAACAACAACAACAGCAACAACAAACCCGACGACAGTCCGCAACGGTGGTGGCCGTCGCGCGACTTGGCCCTGAGAGCCCGCTACGAAACTGCATTGTTGGGGCCCCGAAAAAAAAAAAAAAAAAAAAAAAGCAAATGATTATTGTGGGGCCTATTTAAGGCTAATCGTGTTCGTCTGAGGCCAGCGCTCGTGTTGGCTGCCCTAGGGCTTCGTGATGTTGTGTAATATCCTGCGCGGCTGCTGTGCTGTCAGATTTATGGACTAGGCACTAGGCCCAGCTAATAGCCTATTTTTGGGTCAATTCAAATTTTTAACCCAGCGAGCTGTCCAGTTGCCAAAATTAAGTGTACCATTAAATAAATATGGTGGCCATTATCGGATAAGCTTCTGGATCATTTACTTAAACATGTCACTTCACATTAATCTGGAGACGAGAGCCCAGCTCTCAGAGCCAGCTCGGAACAAACAGGTAAGCAGCCAGTTGGCCAGCCAGCCAGCCAGCCAACCAGCCAGCCAGTTAGCCAGGGGCCACACACAGCGCTCCGTGTGGCTTCGTGTGGCTCTGTCTTCGCATGCGCAACGTCAGCGTTGGAGTTGCGCGACTGCTACCACACAAAAATCGAGATTATCATAAATAATATGGAGTAACAGTTCCACGCGCGTAGCGGCCTAGGATGCCCATTTGCTGCACGTACCGGGCCGTTCTGTTTTTTAGTTCTTTTGTTTTTTTTTTTGTTGTGTATTTCCCAGAAAGGATGAGGTCACAGTTGGCCAGTGGCACTGTCGGACCATCATCTTGACTTAACTTAACTCAACTGGGCAGGAAAGGGGCCCCAGTCGGTCTTAATGACTTCTAATTTGTCATCGTTGAGGAACTAATTTTTTAGCTTGCTGATATGGACCCAATAGAGCGCTACCTGTCTTGAACACGACCACTATAAGATTTCTGCGTAAGTTACAAAACCTGCAACGACGACGAAGACGACGGCGACGATGACGACGACTGCGACGGCGACGACGACGACGACGACGATACTATCGTTGAAGATGGAGAGCTCGAACTTGGGGACTCATGTGAGAAGTGGAATTTACATATAATTCCTGGAATAATATGTATTTAATGTATTCGTTAAAGGGAAACCTCAAACTCAAACGCAAACTAAACTGGCGATAAGATAAAGCTGTCTACGCTTTAAAAAAAATTCGCTGTAAAATTTAAATAACTCTTTTGTTGCAAAAGACCTTTTTGGGTGTGATACCTTTTTGGTCAGGCCCAACTTGATTTAGCACCCTTTTGATGATCTCAGATCTTTCAGCGAACTGAAATTAACTATTCACATGCCACTTACACGAAACTAGTTCATAAACTATAGGCCTATTAATGCTCTACACTAAACAAGCGCCATTTGTCAAAGAACAAATGTTGTAATACTTGAAACGTAATAAGGCCTATCTTTGATCATTTAACCGAATCAGCTTGGACAACGACTAAGAAAGAAATTCATTTATGTCGTTTCGGCTGCTAAGTAGTGAACATCTTTTTTATAATATCTGGGAAATTATTATGTATATCTGATTGGCTTCAAACAGGTTTTAAACGATTTTGAAAAACTGTCAATGTAATTGGGTTAATTTCAATTTTCCCACGTTTTTGAAATGGGCGGAAAAGTGATAAACAGTGATAAAGAAAAACACTTATAGTATCCAAATATGCATTACTTTTTGTAAAACAAGAAAATGCAGTAATTTATCTCCGGGGTAAAAATTTACGAACCAGGTAAAGATATATACTATATCGGCATAAAATTGAGTCCACTTCCGTACTTATATTAGTATCATGAATATTGAGTTTAATAACAATAATAAATGGACACTGATTCTTAAAAAGACGTTCAATGGTGAATTATTGTTATTATTTCTCTTAAATCGCATTTATTAGTTCAATCTTATAATAATAAAAATACCGAAACCATCCCTACCCTAGGGAGTATAACGACTTAATAAACACAAACAATTTAGCTATGTCTGTCAGTCCGAATTGTCTGAATTGAAATCAACCAAAAATCATGGTCACATAAATTTCGTTTTCGGCCAATCTTGCTGATCTTTAGCTACGTCGGGGCCAGCGTCGGCAGCGCCGGGCAAGAGTGCCAACAGGAAAGAACATTTTCAAAAAAACAACAACAAAAACAAACAAACAAAATAAAACAAAGTTGAAGGTGGATATCATGGAGTTAAGGAGATCGCAAGTTGTGCATTAATGTTGCAAGACGCATGTCTTGCAACTTAACATATCCGGCGCCTAAGCCTATCATGTGCCTGGCTAGCGCCTGTTCGACTGCTCCACTGATTCGCCAGGAGGATGCCAGAAGGAGGCTGCATGTCTGACGGCCGTATTAATAATTTTTAGCGAACGTTCGTTGATTTAGGGTGCATTTAAAGCGTGAACGACTGCATTAATAATTTCTTTTGCAATTTTATTGTGCATAAATTTCATTAATTTATAATTTTCGTTTGATTTTTACTGCGACTAACATCCAACCCGCTGCTTCGCTCCAAGGAGCATGTTGCGCCAATGTGTTTGCTGCGCTTCGCTTCGCATCCGACTTGGGGCATAAATTATTTTCCGTAGTTTTGGCAGGCGCCCGTTGACCGCGCGCTGCGTAGATTTTGCGATTGCGCACGAAGTGAGGGCTTATCCACAATTGCCGGCGTCGTCCTCTCGAACGAATCTCTGACCGCGCAGCCACAACCAGCACAGTTCACTGCTGCTGTTGTTCTTGTTGTTGTTGTTGGATTTGTATTTGTATTTGTTGCTTTTGATGTTTGGGCTCCATGCTTCATTGAGAAACTTATGCGGTTGTCGCTGTTGCTGCTTGCTTGGTTGGTTGTTTGGCTGTTGGCCGTTGCTGCTCGGATGCTGGTTTGTGGCCAATGCAGAGGTCCTGCAGCTGTGCCCGGCATGTCGCCTGCCAATGTCTTCGGTTTGTGCCCGCGCAGTTAATTATAAAAGCTTGGACATTTTCGCTTCGGTTTGTTTTCATTTCCAGATGCAGATTACATTATGATTTATGCAAAATAGTAAATGCGTCTGATGGCAACATGCGCCAGCCGCCGACTCCTCCACTCCCCTCCTCCTCCAATCCCCTCCTCCTCCACTCCTCTCCCCTACACTGCACTCAACTTGTACTTATGTGTGCACTGCAATGCTCGCTGAGTTAGAAGACATCTCAAGCTGGTTGGCTGGCTTGCTGGCGACGCCTACAAGTGCCTGCTGCACCCTACCGCGCCCAGTTATTCTAAGCCCCTAATTTCATTTATCGCCCCTTAAACCCAATCGTAAACCCCGGCGCTGCGCTGCAAAACCGCCTGACGCAAATTCGTCGCACGGCACCGGCAATAAATCAACAGGGCCATGAAGAGACCTCGTAAAAGTGCTTAAATTAATCATCCCGTGCGTGTATTTGTTATTCAGCTCGTAAGGTTTTACGATGCCCCTGACCGCGGGGCATCCATAGGCGCAACAGGTTGCCACCGCCACCGCCAACGCCGAGTTTTGTTTTCTAAGCGCCAGCCCAGTCAATGGGGCAATATCAAAAGCAACAAGTGGGCATCAAGTTCAGAATGATTGACTCGAAGATATCCTGTAATTAGTTCTTAAGAGTCTCGTACTTAATTGAAATTTCAAAAATACTTTTAAATTATTTTTGAACAAATAAAATTCTTGAATTGAATACAAAATACTCACAGAACTATCATCTTTGAAATATTAAAAATTATTTTAAATTATGTTTCAAAAACTTTGGATTTCATAACCGACAAAAAATACATAAATAAGAACAAAATTCTTGAATTAAGTACAAAATACTCATTACAAGAACTGTCATACTTTAAATAGGAATATAAGTTCTTAATAGAGGTACAATGATTTTTAGATTAATCACAATATTTTAGACATATATTGATGAATTTTGAGATTTAAAAAACTCCCTTCCAGAAAATCTGAATTTTATTATCAAGTTAAGAAATATTTACCTTGGTCGGATTTTGATGTTTGAAATTTCTTTAGCTCGTTAATTGTTACTGTTCTTGAGCAACTTAACCTGCACAACAAAATTCTAACATACCTATAATTCACCACATGTTCTGTATTTAAGTACAAGAAACTTAACTTTTTCTCCGAGTGTACGCTAGCAGCAAACTGTTGTTAGCTAATTTTAAGGTAATAAAAATGGCATTTAAATATTTGGAGCAACATAAGACAGTCAACTAGGCTTGCTACCAAGATCAAGAATATAAATACACTTTACAGGCTCAAAACGGTCTTCGAATGCCCCTTCTACCCACAGGGTATAACAGTAACAGCAACAAGAACAACCAGCTCCAGAGCTATATATCAAATCGTAAACTTAACTGTGTAATATTCGCAAGGTATTTTGCATAACGAGAAATTCTTTGTCATCGCTTCGAAATGGCCAAGAGTCAGTTTTAGCCTCGACATGGCATTATCAAGTGTGGAACATGCTGAAAGCTGTTGGCATTCTGTGGCATGCCACGGCGATGGCAACACAGTGGTCAAATGTTTGGGGCTAGAGCGTTGCTAAATTGCAAATGAAATTGCATCGTTATTACATGTTTCAGGGGCAGCGCAAATTAAATTCCATATGGAAAAGCAATCTTGCCCAGAGCCACACATGTATATTATGTATTTATTTTACACAGATCTCCACCACTGATGGCCACATTCTACAGTACGTGACAATGGATACGGCGCAGTGTTTGGCTGGACAGGACAAGATGTTTAACAGCCAGGTTCAGAATTTCTGTCGCCCAGCAAGATAGAGAACGAGAAAGAGAGAGAGAGAGAGAGAGAGAGAGAGAGAGGGCACAAGTGATAGAGAGAGAGAGTGCTTTACAATCGCTTTTAAATTAGTTTAGTGGCATTTAAGTTAATCGCCTACAAGGGAGCTAAAATTGTCGAAGGCTCTTCGGCTATCCTGGTCGTTCATTCAAAATTGTTCGAACGTGATTCGATTTTCAAGAAGCTGCAGCCAGTGCTACCCTGTACTTCTGCACAGATATATATATATATTATTCAATACACACACAAACACACACACATATATATACTCATGCACTTATGAGCGGGTTAACTGCAGCAGCAAATTGAGTTGTGCATCAAAACGAGAGAAGCGAACAAAAAATCAAAATCAAAATAAGAATAAGAACCAAAGCGGCGACTCGCAACGATGACAAGGGGCAGTCAAGGGGCCATCGTGATATCATTTGAAGGAGCCGTGCATCTGTCCACCGGTTACGGACGGAACGTCTATCCATGTTGTATACTCTTTGCATAAATCTTGCTGCCGCCTTCTCTGATAGCGCTGCTTGTAATTAAATTGCGACACGGGCCAGCCAATGGCAGCTAATGGCGCCACAACATAGATCCCAAAGACAAACAATACACACACACACAGGCAAACACCCCTTGTGCATGTGCAATTCATGACAGAGCGATGGGGACACGACCTGCGCCGATGTCTCGGCAAGTACAGGGCACGTTTCTCAATGAAATTCCAGAGCGATCCCGAGCGCTCTGGCAGCGCTTCTGTGTGTTCCCGCGTTGTCTGGCCAGCCATCAAATATCCGCGTCTGAAAAACCCAATGCTGGCACAAGGGCGCCCGCAACTTGGGCGGCTTTTGGGGGCAGCTACCGCGGCGGCGACACGAACCGTGCACCGTCGCAGTTGCAGTCGCCGTCGCTGTCGCTGTCGCAGTGGCGGTCGCCACCACAGCAGTTAATTAATTCTGCATGAAATTTAAGGTTTTTTTGTTTTGTGACCAGCCGCCCAGCTAGTGCATATATGGCAAGTCATTGTCGTCGCTCGGCCGCAGTTGGCGGTTCTGCACGTACAGCGTTGGCTCTCCGTCTCCGACCGTATCTGCGCCTCCGGGCTGTGGCTCTGTGCGAGCCGGTCCAATGTGAACTAATCAACAGAGCAGCATCTACCAACTGGACCCGCACCTCATCAGCCTCCCAAATCAAGTCATTAAGCTTGCCGAGTGCCAAATGGAGCAAATAACGCTGCAACTAGGCCGAATGTGCGTCATGGGAGTTCACAGATGGCCGTGCAAAAAAATCTCTCAATTAGTCAGACAATTAAATCAGCAATCGATTCGAAATGAATCCGATTTCATTCATTTATTTCATACGTCAAATATTTTCAATTCTCTTTCGCTACCGAACTGAATTGTTAATAAAAATAAAATAAAAAATCGATTCCCATTTCTTTGAGTTTTATACTCTCGCTGGGGCTTTGTTTTTTATAATTTTAATACGAAATATGCAATAAATTTTCCAGCACTTTTTCAGCTTACTTATAATATTAACTTTAAATCTTGTGCATAAATAATAGTAATATTTTAAAAATTAATCTTTTGCATATTAGTAGTATAAATTATTTGCATCTATCTATAATTTTATATTATTTTTAATATATTTTCTTTCATTTTTTTGCAGGATCCCGCAACGGTAAGCTTTAAAACGTTACGATTACAATACAAAAAAAAAATCTACAGCAAAAGACAATAAAATATATATAATAAGTTTTGCGACAGCTCATATAAATGTATGAACTGTTAAATGTCGCCGTCGGCCTTAAAGGAATATATAAAAGCAAAAAAAAAAAAGAATAATTTAGCTTAACAACTTAATAACAAAACAAAAACACGTCACCTCGATCAGCGATCACCTGTTGCTAACCTAAAGAGCGGCGTTCGTCAGCCCCGAAGGCGACACCGGTATGACAGAAAACAACCCTCATCAGGAGCAGGAACAGAAGCAGGAGCAGGAGCAAAAGCGACGTGGGTTGCAAAAGTGCAGCCACAGCCACAGTTATAGGATTCCACCTGTCCGCGAGTTTATCGATTGCCCCATTGACAAATGAGCCGCTGTGAGGCGATGTGAAACCAATTAAAGAATGCATCGAATAATGCTGATCAGCAGGCAGCAGGCAGCCAGCATTTATCGCTACTTAAAGCCAAGTACGTGCTGCTTGGCCTATGGGTGAGAACTAATTGGGCCAGCATTGGGCTGATTAATGTAGAAGAAAGTGGATGATTCTATAAATCATGATCGCAGGATTATCAAATCATTGAGCCATTTTATGGCGAAAAACATGTTGTCAGCGATTCGACACTGGAACAGGGCAGAGAAGAGCCTGCGTCGGCGACGGCGACTAATTAGAGACCACTCCCCATGAAGTCCGAGCACCTGCCGACGCGTCGTGACGCGACGCACTATGCCAACTCGGGTATCATTAATAATTCAGAGCCGGGCCGGGAACGGTGAGCGGACTTATTCGGGCGAACGCATAATAACCACGATTAAAGCAAACAAGGCTCATTGTCGGTTAAATGACAAGTTTTGACAACTTGTGAAACGACAAGTGGTCAGTGGCAGTGGCCAACAACAACAACAGCAACAACGGAAGACATGCGAGCAAGCGCACACTTGTTCAAAAGGGACAACGAAAGGGAGAGAGAGACAGAGAGAGAGAGAGAGAGCGAGAGGCGGGCTGCCGACTCTAACCAGCGACCCAGTTAAATTAATAATCCGCATAATTGGAGAACTTAACTCGCGGCGGGAAAGGGAAAGAGCTTGGTGGCGACAAAAAGAGCGTTATTTGCTTTGCGCTTAATATATCATTTAGATTGTTTGCCAAAGATAAGCACGTAGCGAGGACTTTTGCTGTCATTATTATTGTTTTTACTTTTTGTTGTCGTTGTTTTTATCATGCTGATTATTATTGTTGTTTGGTTTGTTAAGCTAACGTTCTTCGATTCCATGTACTATGGGGTGCGTACGCATACCAAGTTAACATAGTGGCCGAAAGGGTCCCTCTGGAAATTAGCCGGTATTTTTTTGTATTTATTTATTTTTTTTTTTGATTGGTTCAAGGCAAGGCGAAAGCACCTCTGCGGTAGTATAATTTCTAATCAATTTAGTTAATCTGCACTTTAGATACTACGCTCAGGCATAAAGAGAAAATAATTGCTGCTGTTTCACATTCGTGTTCGGTGCGCTTGTTTTCATTACCCTGAGAACTAACACACATTTCGACTGCTCTATCACAGATTGGTATTCAGCTATAGTCTTGATTTATTTGATACTGATATTGCGTGTCCACTTTAGTTTTGGGGAGTGTACAGTGGTCGGGAAATTAGACAGATTCCATTACAAGTGTAATTCTAATATTCAAAAATATCAACTTCTTAAACTGCATATTTGTCTGTTAAGAGATTACAAAAATAAATATATACATATATGTATATTTATATATGAAATATTACATTTTTTTCAAAGAGTGTAACTAAAGATTATATTATTAAAAATTATTTAAAATTAAACTGCATTGAAACATACGATTCTAATTTCGGAACAATTGTAAAATTGATAAAAAATTTTAAAATTAATAAACTCTATCCAACCAAGGAGCCAACCATATCTATATACA
Source organism: Drosophila colorata (assembly GCA_035041545.1). Taxonomy (NCBI): domain Eukaryota; kingdom Metazoa; phylum Arthropoda; class Insecta; order Diptera; family Drosophilidae; genus Drosophila; species Drosophila colorata. Next base: position 1,420,241 of record JAWNLD010000222.1, read on the forward strand.
ATATTTTAGGCTGCCCAAGACTAAGTTATTTTTATAGAGTCGAATCTATTATATTTGTAAATTTGCATAACTTTTTATACGCTTTTACCATTTTTTTAAAACTATACTTATATCATTAGTAAGACATACTTTAAGATAATTACTAACTAATATTCACTTACAATTATATAACTCATATTATAAGCTAAACAAAGCTCTTCTTTCTTGTAGTTCCTAATGTAGTAAATGCAACTGTTTCTTTTTAGAATAAGCGATAATAATCTTTAACAATTATGATCTAATTTTTCATGTACTTTTTCTTTTAACGGCCGCCTAACAAACACGGAATGACAAAAACATGAATTGCTCAACTATAATATCAGGGTGTAAGTATTGAAAATTATTTTAATAGTTGCATTTTGGGGGAGGGACAAAAAACAAACACAATTAAATTCACATTACCGCCGAATTATGTTAGTTTTTGCTATCTGATGTCTTTGATACATTAATTAATAGTTAGAAGAGCGAACCGGGGCATGAAATTGTTGACTGGCCGCTAAGCGTTGTGATAAATGATATTCTCTCTCAATTGACACTTGCTAAAATGCCTTTAAAGTTCACTTCATTCACTTTGACGATCTGCAGCTCGGATCTGAACTGCAAGCGACCCGGTAGCCTTAATTACAACCAGCAAAATACATGTTAAACATGACATTTTTTATGTGCCGGCGATCGATCAAAACGACAGCTCCTGGATAGCACCGTTCAATGTGCCAAAAGATTCCAGCTCCGAAGTGCTGGCCTACTGGTCGACAGGTCTACAGGTACTGCGTGGCAGGCTCGTGTCTTATCAACGAAATATCGAATTTCGATCAAAACGCCTTCGAGCGACTTCTTGTTGAAAAACGGCACTCGCAGACGCGCTCGACGTTTTTGGCGCAAAACCGAACGTCAGGCTCTGTTGCCAGCCCACATTCCAGCTCACATGACCCTCATTATCATAGTTGGCACCATTAGGGGACGATCGGTTTTGCGCAGTGAGAGTCCTACGAGGACATTCACTGAACTCGACTGACTGCCATCAGAGCTCCATAGGCGGATGTGCATCTGCCAGGATGGCAAACTGTAATTGCCGTTGAGTCTTGCCAATGTGTTATTAAATTGTTAAGGCGAAAGGGCAGCTCCACATGAGAGCTATATTTAGCAGTTAATAACAGCTAAAGCTTAACTAGTTCAATAATCTTTCGCTATTTTCTGTTTGCACGTTTGTTTTTGCACCAGTAATTATATTTTAAATATTTCATGTTCATTTTAATAAATTCATTGATTTTTTTTCTCTCTTTTTCATATGCTCTTGAAAATCCCATTAACCTACGGACCACAGTATGTAAGTATACGAAGTAACCTGAATATACTAGTATTTATATTAATATGTACTAGATAAAAGTAATTATTATAAATTTTAATTTGCAATTGCCATCTTGCAAATATATAAAATATTAATAGTACTTCTTAACAAATCCAATGAATGCTTGAAAGCAGTTCACTCAAAGATTTTCTTTATATTTTCTAAATTTCTGTTATTTATAAATTTTCCGTTGGACTTAAACATTTAATCCAAGAAACTTTGCACTTCCATTAAAACCTTCTAACGCTTATGCCAAATAAGTTCTTTTAATAAATTAGGAATTACATTTTTATCTCATCAAGAAAAAATGTATGAAATCAAGAAGAATTCATTAATTCTATTTCTTATTATCAGTATTACAGTTGTCACAAAATGTGTAACGTATTAAAGGCAATATCTTTGACCCCATAAAATGTATATGTTTTTGATCAGAAAGACGAGCTGAATCGATATGTATTTCTTGACTCCTAGTCTTAAAACCATCATCACGAAACTTTTGCTGCAGTTAGTTACTAAAATTGCTTTAAAAAAAAAAATAAACTTTAGTAAACGTAAATGGAGTATTGTTGAAATTTTGCAATATTTTTACACACTGGTTTCATGGCAAGTGTTGTCTTCTTGGCGAAATCAAGATAATCATCGCCAAGCGCTATCTCGGTTTTCAATCATCTATTGTCATGATCCAGATGGGCACATACCACCGCATTTTTTACCATATCGGATTCCAGCTGTGACACCTTCACTACTACTACAACTACTTTGCACTCGGGTCCAAACGAGTGACAAATATTTTGACCATCCTTTTATGATCGTGAGGCACTATAAGGACCATGGGCGCTGCAATCGACTGTCTCACGACCTGGGCTTAGCACTTGGTTCCATACTCCTGGAATTCCATCACAATGCGTTTCCAGCAGCTGGATTTCCTCCCGTGATCGCCAACACCGTCGGATGCCTCCACGACTTGGTAGCCTGCTTTAGAGAGCAAATCGCTCTGTTTGTTTCTCGATGGCAATACAATGCCACAACTGAACGAGACGCAAGAATTTATGGCATTTCACTGTCAGAGACGCAGAATTCCTGTCCCTTGCCACCATTAATGGAATGGACAATAAATTTAAACGTGCAGACGGACAACATGCCATATGTAAAGAGGCTCACCTCAACTCAGCCAAGCCAAGCCGATCCGATCCAATCCGAACCGAGCCAAGCCGAGCCTCTGTGGAAGCGACATTCACGAAATGGCCAAAATCGCTTCTCTTACTTTTGCGCGTGAGACGATTTGTTAATCCAAACCAGTCCTTGGATCCCCGTCTTATGACAAAGCGATAATCATTCTCATGACTTCACACCTCATTTGAATTCTTATCAGCAAATTATTAATCACAGCATCGATTCTACATTTTAAAGATTATCCACAGGGAACTCTCCTTCTTTGCTTAAGGGCTCCAAAATGAAGTAGCCATAGGAAAATACACTACAACAGATATAACCTATTACGGAGTTCGAACCATATAAGTAACCCTTTATCGAAAGTATAAAACTAGGAAATAAGCTGTTCTCAGATACAGTAATTTAAATACATCCACATATATTTTTAAATAATATAATAAATAGTACATTTTCGAGACAAACACTTCTTCTAGACAAACCCTGTAAATTCAATTTCGAGCGAGATAGATTTCGACTTCTTCTTGCTTTTTGAATTAAAACCGTAAACAAAATTTAATGGAAATAAAACATTTTTAAAATTAGGAAATGCATTTGAGTAAATAACCTTTTTTATAAAAATTTTATGAAATTTATTACCTTAACCTGATTTTAATAACGCTTGAACTGGATTTAGGTACATTATCCTTGATTTTTATTTTGTGTATAAAAAGACGGCTTATAAAAAATATATTTAAAACAAAATAAAAAAAAATTCCACACTCAATACCCAGACCAAATTAATTAATTACAAATTTTGATAAATAAATAAACATATATCGAAAAAAGGGTATATCAGCGATACCCTAATACACATGTCGTTAATCGGTTCACATTGTTGATAAGATACGCCTTGCCGTTGTATGCAGCTTCTGTTCGTGAACATTTCTCCACGAAATGCTAAGACAATGGATGAGATTAAATGCCAAACAGTGCAGATTAAGATGCATCGACAGCAATAGTCGCTACATATGTATGTCACTATACCGTATACGCTGTGCTGGCCGGGCTGACTGCATCTTTAACTGGGAGACACGAAACAAATTTCCCTTGAAAAGAATTACATACCGATCGGCAGCGGGAATTGGCTGAAACTCTATTTGTTCTGCCCCGATTTCGTTCCCCGCTGCCCCAGTCTCTGGCCCCCTGCCCCCTGCCCCTTGCACCCTGCCTTTTGCCGCCTGCCTCGGCTTGTTTGTCGTTGCTGTTCAAAAAGTGACCGTCTTCATTGTCAACACATGGTTGGTACGTAGCATTGCTGTGGCAAACAATTCTATAGAAAATCATCGTGCACTCGCGGCGATCTTGCAGTTCAGAGCTTGGCTTATCTGAGCGGCCCGAATCGTTGCGCCTTACTAAATTATTATGTTAACATGAAAATAATTGAGGCAAAAGGCATTCGGCAGTGGCTGGCCAATTTATTTATATCGTATAATCTTGGACGCAGCGGCTTCGCTCACTGGGATCCTCTTAGTTTTTATTTTTGTTTTTTGTTGTTTTTTTTGGTGGGCAGCGACAGCAATTGATGGTCGAACAAATAGTTCCAGAAGTGCAGCAGATTGGAACACCGACGCCCTGCTGCTTGTTCTCGTCCTTCGACCCGTTGCCAAAGCTCATGAAAATATAAAATAACCATTGTATAGAGTTATCGATTAGTCAGCCTACTAATTAAGTTCCTGTTTTTTCAGACCGCTTTACACTGGGCTGCCAAGCACGGCAACGAGGATGTGGTCAAGTTAATTGCCGGCACCTACAAAGCGGATGTCAATGCCAGAACGGTAAATCTTAAATTTGCACACACAATAGAATATCTATTTTATTTTAAAAATGATTTAAAAATCTGTTTCCATTTGATGTCGTATCCATTTGCGAACCGTCGACATGCTGCTTTAGAATGGGGTAAGTGTATTTTGTACTTTGTGCATATATTGAAATACTTTTAATAATATACGAATCGACTGATTGCCATGTCACAATCACGCGAAAATCTGCGTCACATGTCACACGGCAAGCGCTTCCTTTAACCCTTCCCATGAGGCACGCAGCCAAGCTGTGACAAATCGTGACGAGCAAATCCAATTGTGCCACAACATGCCCAACCTCAAATCCTTCCTTCGGTTCGGTTCGGTTCGGGCATGCGAGTTTACACAGTTTTAAATTGAACCGTGCCTTGTTTCAAACAAATTAAATTCCGCTCAAATGTTTCCAACTGTCATTCTCAAAACTGAGACAAAGTGAATTGTCAATCACGACGGATGTGTTACATTTCAATTTAATATGAATTTTCAACTGATTGGACACGCATTTTAGAAAAGGATCAAAGTTGCATAACTCAACTAAAAATTCATAATTTCATTTAAAAGCATTCTTCATATAAAACAGATATTTTTTAAACGCTCAGATATAATCCTTTGTTGTTCAGAAATTAGTAACTGTATTTCAATGCACTTTTCATTTTAAAAACATTCTAACCATAAACTTTTTAAATATTTTGGCATTTTGGCCATGAATTGGCCTCTAGACTGCTTCTGCATTTCAAATATATGCATTGTTACAAAAAAAATTATTTGAATTTTTTTGGTAAAATAAATTATGTACTTAATCATTTTCGAAATTTTTTTTTTTTAATTTAGGATTTCAGTTATTTGTTTTATGTTTTTTTTTTATTAGTCCCGACTACAACGTTCTTACTTGTTTTTATTCAAAAAAATAAATAAATTAGTTTTTGCATTAATAATACTATAAAACTATTTTTTAATCTTATTTCAAATGAGCAATATATTTAAACTTTTGTAGTGCCAACCTGTAGACTTACCCGATTCGAATATATTAGTTACAAACTGTAATCTTTTTTTTAGGGATATACACCGCTGCATTTGGCTACCCAATTTGGAAGGGATAATATATTCGAACTACTATGGAATGTTTATAGTAAGTATTACATATGCATTTTTATATAGTATGAATAAATATAAGCAAACATATTTATAGGTATTTCTAAGTTATAAAGGTGTCTGATAACTTATTGGTTTGGAGATATTTAATAATATAATATAATCTTCTTTGCCTATATATATGGGATATATTGTCAGTAATTAAATTTAAGCAACAAATGTACTCTTGCAGAGGCCAATCGGGACATTATGGATTGGAGTGGAAATAAGCCCCTGGATTATAGTCGCCAGCGGCCCAGTGTTTCGGCCTCAACGTGCAGCAGTGAGTATCAAAAGTTTTTCATCGGCACGGAGCTAAACAACAACTACCATCTGGGAGACCAACGCTTTGAGAGCACATTCTCGAGCGGTGGCAGTGAGATCAGTGGCGGTACACTCGGCAGCGCGCTGACACGACGCAAAAAACGCTCGCAACTGCGCTACGGCACAGTTAGCGGTGGGTCAGGTGGGGGCACTGTGACGCGCACTCAGTCGCTGTTGACATCGGCATCAATTCGGCGCTATAAAAAGCCAACGGTCCAATCGCTACTGTTTAAAGGAGCCAGCGAGGACAGTGACTCCGAGCAAATGCCGAGAGCCAAACGGGACACAAACACGGCAACTAACCAGCCCGAAGAAGCGACAGATGAGTTTTTGAAGGGCGATGCCACAGCGCCCAAGACACGCAGTGCCCCCCCTCGGCGCAAGGAGAGTTTTTTGCGGAAAACTTTTCGGTCCGCTGCCGGTGCGAACCGACCATCGAAAGATGATGTTACTAACAAAACTACCTAAATAATCCAAGCATGTGGCAAATAACCAATTTCTTGTATTTACTTTCCCACTTTCACAGGGCAACAAGAAATAACTGTGTGCTTGAAAAAGAAAGCATGCATAATATAAAATACAAATATATATAAATATATATACAATATTAAGGCAATGTGTTAACTTAAAAAATAAAATATTAATTTTTTCTGTGATTTTTGCATTAAACTGAAACTATTCGCAGCATTGTTGCTAATTAAATTAATAAAAAAATAGAAGAAAAAAAATTGCAAAACAAAAGAAGCTTTTTATATCGTATTTTACACTTGCCTACAGTTATTTTTTGTCGCCCTTCTGCATAAGCACAGTCTCAACAATTGTATCATATAATATTATTAATATAATTATATAACACAAAATTATCTAATTTTTGTTCCTGCTAAAAGGACACCTAAACAAAATGCACTTGAAAAAACTTTTCAAATTAATTATTTTCAACTAACATGCAGCATGCTTATTGAACTTCCGAGGTTTATATTATGTAAATTTTACAATTTTCATTATAATTAAAAGTTAAACAAAAATTCTATTACAACATAAAACAAATTTAAAAGTGCTTTTAGTAGACGATATAGTAATCTGATCTTGAGCATAAGCCAGCAAAAAGTAGTCGCGTTTGGTGTTGCTATATATTTATAGCTATAATATAAATAGAATTAATGTATATATATTAAAATGTATATGAAACTAAACACATTTTATATTAAACAAAATAAGTTTAATATGAAATAAATTTAAAAAAAAATTGTATATTGCACTATATTGTTTGTATAAACTTTATTTTGACGATAGCTTCTGATTTATGTATATATCTATGTATGTAGTATATAGATTCCTGATTTTATTCAGGAGCTGAAAAAATAATTAGCTGAACATAACTATGAGGAAATGGCTCTTTTCGTTTTATTAAAAAATAATTAATATACATATATGTATGTACTTTGGAGGTTTGGTTATTCCTTTAAGGCATTACACTATTTTTAACAAAATTAATTCGCTTTGCCAGAGTTTATCAAATGATTAACACTTTTTCTACTTCTATCAATAAGCCCAGTAATTGGAGTTATGATTTTTTATATCTATGTATGTAGTTCACACATTGACCCTTTTATTAAACGGCTTTATTAAAAATTGCATGCCTATGAATACGAAAGCAGTGGTACTCCTGCAACTGATCAAAATTGCTCCGAAGCATGTAATTGGCTCCAAGACTTTAAATTCTGCACGACATTAATTATTTGATTCATAAATCACCTTTAACTGAACAAAGTCTTGGAGGCACATCAGTTGTTTTCAATGGCAAGAATGCCCCTGCATTAAGTCTATTGTGCTATTTAAGTTCTCAACTATCTAAAACTGGGAACCTCTATTTATTTTCATCATTGCCACGTGTAGAGATTCAAGCGATGCGGCTCAGCGGCGGACTCAATGGAACCTGGAGGCAGGTTGAATTAACTAATGAAATTGAATGTTGTCAATCGATAAACGTTCAATAATTTTGTTTGTTTATTCGTTGCATAAATTCCGCTTATAATTATGAATATATAAATATTTAAATTTGTTAACGCTCTTAAGGAATATAAAAAATTCTTGCACTCTTGTAGTATTCTTAAATTTATCATTTAAAAGCTTTTGATTTTGATGCCTGCTTTACTTTTTTATTTATTTGGTAAGTTTCTCTTTTAATGAATTCCTTAATCGCACTTTCATTTGTCCCTCTGAAAAAAGCCCGCTTTAAGTTATTTGGGTTGCATATTTGTCATTTTATTTTAAACAGCCTTGGTGCCTGTGCATGTGAAGCCTTTATTAAATAAATAATTTATTAAAACATCTCCTATTAATTTTTACAGAAATCAAAGCGCGAAAAAAGCATACAAGTAAGTGAAAAATATTGTATTTACGTAAACAACTTTTGCTAATTATTAAAATATTTTATTTAGTCGAAAAAGATTTGGGATTCCTGCGGATTGGTTCACTGAATGTCCGAGTAAAGAAAACAACCGAAGCGTTCAGCAACTTCTTGGGAGTGGGCAATGGCAATGTCGCGATGGCGTATGGACCTGGCGGACCCACCGAAGTCAATCGCCATCACCAGCCAACTCACCGTCACCATCATCAGCGTCATCATCATCATGCCAATGGTACGACACGGGATCGACCTCCGAATCAGAGAGCATCGGCGACAATACCATACGGGGCGAATAGCGTACTGGGCTCGAGATCAAGTGTACCCATCAACAGGAATATTTACGAAGCCGTTCACAAGTCATGGGGCTCAGCCGACAATATAACGCAGCGTTCCGAAAATCTAATGCCACCACCGAAATCGGTTGACTGCGTTTCCAAACGCTACAGAACATCGAAACGTTCATCATATGCCTCCAATGCCACAGATTCACCACGAGACTCCATCTGCTCATCCAACTCCAGCTCGAATCTCAATTCCGGCTACAGCAGCATGCCCACAACTCCGAATCAAATACGTGCGCCCAAGAGCATAGGTTCATCTCTAACAGTGGATTCGGATTCGGACTCCGCCTGTGGCTTCGACTCAAACTGGTCGGTTAATGACCGAAATTCAGTTAACAGCAATGTGCTAAAATCCTAATTCTAACAGATTTCATTCAAGATTTTTATTATCATTTTATATGAAACATTACCAATAGTTCTGTGAGAGGCACTACTAAATTTAAGTAAATATTACATGCGATAAAGTGAAAATTGTGCTACGTATTTTAATAGTTAATGTGAAAGATACGAAATCTTTACAATATTCATGATTTATAATTGCTGTCAAGATAGCTATATGTACAAAAGCACATTCGTAATCAAGAATATATAAAGGTTGGAAAGGTTTCCTTCGCTGGGTTCAAAATAAATGGTTTCTTATCTATCTCTCAATTCAACTGTCATTTAGATAATTAGTTTAGCCGGAAGCGTAAAATGCATTACAATCAAGAAAATTATTTTTATAATCCAATTTTCATTCTATACAAAAAGGCTATAACTATAATTTTTTCAATTGTTATTCGATTCCATTCTAACACGGTTCCAGTTATAATGTATACACACAAATATATATTTTTAATTGTTTAACAAAGAGTTTAAATAATTTAACAAACTTCATATACAGTCGTTGCATATTAAAACAAATATATTCAGAAAATTTTTAAAAAATACACATCAATAAAATGGAAAGTTTTCATTTGGAATTCCGCAAACAACGTAAAGAATCAAAGATTAAGAAGCTCGGTAAGAATGCGCATTGTATCGTGTGGTGTATAAACCTTATGTCCTGTAAGGCGAGGATCAGTGTAGATCTCATAATCATTACCGCCCTCTTCAGTTTTATCGCCAAAGAAATGAATCTCTTTAAATTTGTGGTTGGCCTCGATATGGCGCAGACAGAAAGTTTTGTCCCAGCCATGGGGGAACACATCAAAGCTAATTTGACCGCCAATACTGTAGGTAAGATCGATGTCTGAGAACTCATCCTTGAGCTTTGCAATCATTTGCGATCGAATCTTGTACTCGTCATCGAAGGCTGCGAACATGTTGCGCTCCTCCCGGGTACACTGGCGCCCAATCGGGCAGACGTTCATCATTCCGTTGCGGAACTCAATAAACGTTCCACGCTTAATGGGTAGTTCCAGTTCGGATAGATAACGGAGCACATAGTTGATAAATCTCTGCAGGGTTTTCTCGCCCAAATGCTGGATAATATTTTGTTTGCCCACTTCGATTCCACCTTCGATTTGGACCAGACCATTCTCAGGGAATATAAAGTCGAACTGATTCAATATCTTCTTGCCATTGAGCTGCTCGAACATTTTCTCCAGATCGGATCCACCGACGATGCCGATTGTCGCCCTTGGCTTCACCTTTGTGTAGATGAACTCCTCGAACTCCGGCTGCACCACAGATCGGGGCAATGTCAAAGTGCCATCCACATCGAAGAGCAGTAAAATATCCTCGCGCTTTAGAGTGGCCGTCGACATTTTATTAACCTATGACTGTTACCAAAGACAGTTAAAAAAAAAACCACTTTGTCACACAAAAAACGACCACGTATGTGTGCGCATTAGCTCGCTGGAAACAGCTGTTTGTGGCGTTGATAACAACCAACCGGCTGTGCTGTCAACCCTCCGTTCGTGCTCTCAGCGAGTACAACTGTAATTTATTAAAATAATCTTCAAATACTAATACATTTAATTGAATTGCAAGAATCAAACATTGAAAATGTGTTTAGCTGTTAGCAACAGCTGTTCGCGTTTATTACGTAAAGTGTTTATTAATTACTGTACATAGACATAGCGATTAAAAGTAGTTTAATACAAATAGGTTTCAACAAAATTTTGTTATTTTGAATGTATATTTTGTTCTCGTAGCGATTTGTATTTTTCCGTATTTATCATGGGATCCACGATAACCGGATATAAAGTAAGTCCAACTGCTCCAATTAAGCATGACACAAAGCCAACAAATCTCCATCCGCGTAAGACAGCCATTATTCTGTAAAACAGAATTTATTAAACTCCTAAATGTTTTTATAATTCACTATTATAAAACAAAATAACACCTGCTCTTGATGCAAACGGACTAAAAAATACCAAACGCCGACACAAGCATCGTGCTCAACACTGTCGCTATCGATAACAGCCAAATATGTTGACCATCGATTATCGTGCTCTGCGGGCGTGTCGCCGTTGTTTGATTCATTTCGTTTGTAATTATTTTTATTTAAAATCAAATTAAACTCAATGTGCATTGTTTTAAATGTTTAAAAATGACTAGCGTTCTGTTGTACATAGCCTTTATCAGCGCAATTCACTTCATTGCAACTCAGGGTAAGCACAAATTTGTATGCTCATCTCGCTGACTAAACATTGGGCGTTGTTGGTTGCTCATGTAAAAACATGCATATGCATGTATGTATATACATAAGTATGCACACATGTAAGTGGCACTAAAAGCCATAATTTTAGCCAGAATTCAACGATATTGGTATCAAAACAAACTAGCGAATTATAGCATAATAATATTATGAAGCATTTTATGCTTACATATAAACCAAATTTAATAAGCAACAAATAAATTTCGCATAGAAGTCAATATGTTTGCGCATATATGTTATTATTATTATTTAAAGTATAGGTATAAACAATCAAGCTATTTTCAGATTTTTATGTTATTTATTTTAAAAAATTGTAACATTTTGCTAGTTTGCTCTTTTTTATGCTCGTTCACGAAGTGAACAGAGTATATTGGGTTTGTGCAATGTCCAATTTGCTGTCCGTCCGTCCGTATGAACTAAATATTTTTTGCCACTATTGCAGCTATTGACTTGAGAATCAAACTATATTCTCGTGTATATCCGTCCGATAAAGTGTTGAGCTTTTTTGACTATGCCTACTGAAGGCGTGGCAAATCGGTTACACCCGACTGCAATGTTCTTGTTATATACATATGTAACAATTTATTAATTTTTTATTGACTCTAGCACAACATCACTACGATGAACATAAAACTAGTAATGTGATTTGGTGCACAAAAAGTCTAGAGGAGCAGTTTAAATGCCAAAACCTGACCGTGGCTATAGAGCGCGACCGGGCGCTCTTCGATGATGTATTCTTGAATCTGACCTGCTTTATGGCGTACAGCGCTGACGAGTGCATCCATCATCTGGACCGCGAAAAGGCACACATCACATCGCTGGACGCCGGAGATGTGTTTATGGCCGGGCGTTACAACTCCCTGATCCCAATAGTTCAGGAGAAATTGGAAGGCGGTTTCATGGATTATCATTCGGTGGCAGTTATAAAGAAAAACACACTGCCCGATGTCACCGAACTGCGACATCTGCGCAATAAAAAAGCCTGCTTCCCTTGGGTGGGCAGTCTGGCAGGCTGGATTGTACCAATATATACGGTTCGAAAGCTTCTTAATTGTCTCTAAGCAATTCAAATTAATATGCTTTCCACAATTTGAATTTCAGCTGCAACACAATGGAGAGATGGAGGTTGTGGATTGCAACAATCAGGTCAAAACCGCTGCCAACTATTTTAACAGTTCGTGTGCCGTGTACTCCTTGGTCGATAAATATAATCCCATTGGAGACAACTCTGACAAGTGCGTATATTTAAATATTTGAAGAACAGGCTAATTACATTTTCCATTTAATTTTAGACTTTGTGGCTTATGTACGGGTAAAATACCCGGTCGCTGCTCGGCGTCCGATCCATACTTTGGCTACGATGGTGCGTTTAGGTGCCTCCTGGAAGCGGGAGAGGTTGCATTTTTGCGCCATTCAACTGTTTTTGAAATGCTGCAAACTACAGAGTTTAGTGAGTTCATTTTTGTTTCCTAACTATCTTAAAAACTATATAATCAAAATTTAATTTTTGCGCTCTAGAACAATTTTCGCCGGATACGTTTGAATTGCTTTGCCGTGATGGCAGTCGTGTGCCCATCAGTGACTATCGTCAATGCAGCTGGGGCCAAATTCCCTCGGATGCCATTGTTACATCCTCAGCTCGCAGTTTTCGGGAGAGGGCGCAGTACCAAAAGTTTTTGAAACGCATTGCTGAGCTGTATTCAGATGCTGTACGCGAGGAACCAAACGGCAATCAAGCACAGACTGGGGGCGGATTCAGCACCTACGACCGTAAAAACTACAACGACCAAAATCGTAACAACCAGTACGACAATTTCAATGGCCAATACGACAGCAGCAACGCCTTCAATCGAAATCAGAACCAGAATCAGAATCCCTACGATCGATTTGATAACTCGAATTTCCGGAATGAACGACTGGACAGCAGTTTTACGACGGAGCGCATTCCGCTTGATGGCAACGTATCAGTTCCCTACGAAAAGTTCCGTGTTTTTGAATCTAAAAGATATGGAAAATCCAATCTGCTTTTCCAGGTATTTCACAAGAAAGTGTTAGGAATGTATTTTAACTATTTCACAAACAAATTACATTATAGGATGCAGCCAGAGCTCTTATTTCTATACCGGAAGACGATCAGTCCTTTACCAAATATTTGCAGAGATCTATTGATTATATTTACGGCATCCGTGAATGCCCCGTTCCTGCGATGATAATGTGTGTGACTTCGGATCCCGAGCTAGAAAAATGCATTAAAATGCGGGTTGGTATAATTCGTTTATTTTGAATTTTGCCGATAATTCAATTAATTTACTTTTCGCAGATCGCACTCAAGGCACAAATATTAAAGCCGGAGCTTATCTGCAAGAAAATGCACTCGCACATAAACTGCATGCAGCTGATCCAGTCTGGCAAGGCTGACGTTGCTGTGTTCGATGCCGGAGATGTGTACACTGGTGGACTGAACTATGAATTGATTCCGTTCATGTCCGAGGTGTACAATTTGGGTGAGCCGGAGTACTATGTCGTGGCTGTTGCCAAGGAAGAAGATCCCGATACCGAGCTGACGTATCTAAAGGGAAAGTACACTTGTCACACGGGCATTAATACTGCCGCCGGCTGGACATATCCAATGGCGTTCCTTCTTTCGAACGGTTGGATTCGACCCTACGGATGCGACTCCATACGTGCCGCCGCAGAATACTTTACGAAATCTTGCGTGCCGGGAGCTATCAGCAGCGAATATAACACTGGCGTCCCGTACGACAGCATGTGCGATCTCTGTCATGGCACTAGCTACAGATACTGTCGTCGTGATGCCTCGGAGGATTATTATGGGCACACGGGTGCGTTCCGCTGCCTGGTTGAGGGCGGCGGTCATGTGGCCTTTATGAAGCACACAACCGTAATGGAGAGCACAGGTGGCAAGCGCAAAGAGTGGTGGGCAAGAAATGCACTGAACGATGATTTTGAATTGTTGTGCACGGACGGCACACGCGCCGAACTACAAGATTATAAACGCTGCAATCTTGGCAAAGTCAAGGCAAATGCTGTCGTTACCCGCGGCGGTGCCAACTACAATGAGACGCAATTGCACGCTTACATCAATCTGCTGACCTACGCCCAACAGCTATACGGACGAAAGGATGTGGATGCGTTCAGTTTCAGTATGTTCTCGTCACCCATCGGCCACTACGATTTAATCTTCCAAGACGCCACACGTCAACTGCAAGTCATTCCGGAAAACGAACGCGAGTACTCCACATACTTGGGTGGCAATTATATGCGCGCCCGTCGCATTACGGATTGTTATGCTGGTGCCACTCATATTACAATTTCCATATTCTCGTTGCTAGCAAGCACACTCGCTCTCAGAATTTTACTCTGATAGCTTGAGGCTCATTTCTCAGTTTCTCTTTTACATTCCAAATAGGGTAACTTTTCCCATAAAGATTCTAGACTCGTAATGTATCGAATGTCCAATACGAATCTCACGCAAATGACAAACATACATATCTATGTGTACACACATATACACTGTACATAGTATAATTTGTTAATCTGACCCACCAATTATTTTTGTTTAGTTCACAATCTCTGTGCGCAGTATTTCAGCTGCTGGCAGTTTTTGTCTCTAGTGCCTTAATTTCGTCGTAATAATATTGTTTATTCAAATTCAAGTGTCAGAAACAAATTATACTGTACACCAAATGTACAATAACTTAATTTTAAGTCGAAAAGATCATTATTACAAATAGGAGTAGATTCAACCGTCCAATACGTCTATCGCACAATCTCTTCTCCGTCCATAAAATTTATTTTATACTGAACTTTACAAGCCATCCAGATAATACGTCCTTAGTGTATTTATTATGTATTGTTTTTATTTACTATCTCAATTATATACACAGACGTAGATATATTAAATAAACGTTTTTACAACAAAACTTTTTTGAGTTATGTTTAATGCTAAAAAAAAAAGTTGCTTAACAAGACAATACCAAAGTTTTCTTTTGAAAAATCTTTTCGATTTTTTTTGAATTCAGATAATTTCAAAAGATTTTTATGTAAATTTAGTCAGTGTGAAATAGAAACAGATAAAGTGTTATAAGGGGCTAAAAACATATATTTTTAATATATATTACTAAGAATATATATATATAAAATGAGTTACAAAAGAATAGCCGATTTATTTACCTAATTATCTGTTGTTATATGTGCTCGACCATTGATTAGCTTGACTGTTGATATTGATAAAGAATATAATACATATCATACTTTAATGATCGATTCACCTTTTTGCTGTTAAACACATTTGAAGAGAATTTTTTATTTTTTTATTAATAATGATAGCCTGTTATAGAAACTAAAACTAACAAAACATTTATATAGCAGTGACCACAAAGGTCTTCAGCTGATGAGGGTGATTTATTTGAAATGAAGTTCAACCGCGAAAAGTGGAACGGGCAATGGTGACGTCACCGGTGTGGTAGAATTGCGTCTGCGAGCGCTTCATTGGTATTGGCATTTTTCTTCTTCTTGCTATCATTCAGCTGGCACTGACACGCGTTGCTTTCTTATGGGCATTTTTGTATGGGCTGCCTTAGTACAACAACAACGTGAAATCGGAAAGTAGTTTTGCGACTGGTTAGAGTTTCAACGTATTAATCGTAAAGATCTTGATTCAGTTTAAATATGTCTATTAATTTGCGTACCGTTTACGCTTTTGCGAGAGAGATGTACCCAAAAATGTCCAAGGAGCCTATTCAGTATGGAACAGCTGGGTTTCGCGGCAAGTGAGTTTACGAGTGGGAATATGCTCAGCATTATATACATAAGTTACTTCATATATGTATCTATGTGTGCAGATACCCGCACCCAAACGAATCAACACACATGCACACAAATGTAGAAAATTGTACATATGTATATGTTTTGGGAGTGGTGAAGATGAGTAAGACGAGTGCACTATTTTGGCATTCCAGTCTATTTTTAGAATTTCCTTACGCATACACCTTATCAATGGGCTTGCACCTTTAAAGGTACATAAGTATGAGGCACACATACATTCATACATATGTATGCCTATATGCATGTGTATGTGCATGTACATAAGCATTTAATATTATTTTATATAATTTAACTTGAATTTAGATACGTTAAACAATTTTTTTAAAGTATATTTAGAGTTCAATGCACACATACACTTACATAATTACATATACATGTGCACAAAGTTTGCATTTCAGAGTCTTACACGAATGCATTTCAAATGATAATCAAGCCATTCTGCCGTTATCAGAATTTGTATTCATTTATGCGCATAACCAACAAGTGCTCAAGTCGTGAGTGCCCGACTAGCAGATACCCTTTACTTAGCTGAGCATCTTTTGATGAAGTAAAAAATTCTTGACATTCTTGACCAACATTTACTCTTAACTCTACATTAATTGCGCATATTCCTCTTAAACAGGGCTGAATTTCTGGACAGCGTAATGTTCCGAATGGGCGTTCTTGCCACACTACGCTCCCGCTATCGAGAGGGAGCCGTCATCGGCGTCATGATCACTGCCTCGCACAATCCGGAGCCCGACAATGGCGTTAAACTGATCGACCCGAAGGGCGAAATGTTGGAGTCCAGCTGGGAGGCAATAGCCACGGATTTGGTTAACGTTAGCGACCAGGAACTGGAGCAGCATGTAGCAAGAATTATTAAGGATAATCAGATTGACATCACCTCAAGCTCGCATGTCTACGTCGGCATGGACAATCGTTATCACAGCCCACGTCTGCTGAAAGCTGTGGCGGATGGTGTTATTGCCCTGAAGGGAAACGTACGCGAGTTCGGCATAGTCACCACGCCAATGATGCACTTCTTCGTGGTGGCAGCCAACACAAAGGAGGTATACGGCAAGCCCACAGAGGAGAGCTACTACGAGAAACTCATTTCCGCCTTTGAGAAACTTCGCAATGGCCAGCTGGAAAATGGCAACTATCGGAACAAGCTAATCTTCGATGGTGCCAATGGCGTCGGTGCCCGAAAAATGCTGCAGTTCATCAAGCGCATGAATAAGTCCCTCGATGTGACGGTGATTAACCAGGGCGTCGGAGTGGGCAAAATCAACGAGGAGTGCGGAGCTGATCACGTCAAGGTGCAGCAACGACAGCCAGCATCCATGCCGATAGTGGAACCCTTTACACGCTGTGTTAGCGTCGACGGCGACGCTGATCGCGTTGTCTACTTCTTTAGCGATGAGACGGGGCAGTTCCGACTGCTGGACGGAGATCGCATTGCCACCCTAGTAGCCGGCTACCTAATGGACCTAATTAAGAGCTGCGATCTGGACCTGCGATTGGGCCTTGTGCAGACGGCCTATGCGAACGGAGCGTCAACGGATTACATCGTCAACGAATTGAAGGTGCCCGTCTCTTGTGTTCCAACGGGCGTGAAGCATTTGCACCACAAAGCGCTGGAGTATGATGTTGGCGTTTACTTTGAGGCAAATGGCCACGGCACAATTGTGTTTAGCGATAATGCCAAGAAGATTATTGGCGAAGCTGCTAAGACCAAGCCGAAGGCAGAGACTTTACTGCTCGTAATAGATCTCATTAATGAAACGGTCGGGGATGCAATCTCCGATATGCTTTTGGTGGAAACGATCTTAAACCAAAAGGGCTGGGACGTTAAAGACTGGATTTCTAGCTATATTGACCTGCCGAATCAACAGCTCAAGATACATGTTCAGGACAGAAACGTGATTGAAACAACAGATGCGGAACGCGTGTGCGTGAAGCCGGAGGGACTGCAGGATGAAATAAACAAAGTCGTTGCAAATTATAAACGCGGACGTGCGTTTGTACGGCCTTCCGGAACCGAGGATGTGGTACGAGTATACGCCGAGGCTTCATCGAAAGAAGTAAGTGCTTGCACCTTTAGTTATTATTAAAATAAACTATTTTCATTGCTTCTTAATTTTAGGATACTCATCAGTTGGCCTACGAGGTGGGACGATTGGTTCAAAAGCTTGCAGGCGGAGTCGGACCGGAATTAGTAAACCCAAGCAATGCTCATTTGTAGTCGATATTTAAGGAATAGGCTTGCAATCTGTAAAGCTAGAAATCTGTTTATCCATAATCACATATTCGCATTTACCCGGCGTGCTTAATTAGTAGACTTTAATTTACAAAGTTGTGTTACTACGTGGAGCATATACAATAACTA
The DNA here is from genome assembly GCA_035041545.1 of Drosophila colorata. Lineage (NCBI taxonomy): Eukaryota > Metazoa > Arthropoda > Insecta > Diptera > Drosophilidae > Drosophila > Drosophila colorata. Next base: position 1,438,708 of record JAWNLD010000222.1, read on the forward strand.
TAAAAAAAGCCTTAAAGTATACACTTTCAATCAATCACTTGCAAATGCATTTATAATGTAGTAATATTCGCGATAGTGATTAATTTGTTATGTTTTAAAAAGTACCAGTTTGTTTAACGATTTCAATTCTCAGACTAGTTTTTTTTATATATTTTTTACAACGATTACAATTTAAAAACTGTTTAAATTGTAAACTCATTTGTGCAAAAATCATCGAAGCATTTAAGAATACTCTAGTCGAGGGTGCTCAACTATTAGATACCCTGGTCGCATTTCTGTGTACTTATTTGTAGACATCTGAGCAACTCGAGCGAATTTATATTCTTGCCAGAAAAAAGATAACGCCGACTGTTATCACAGTATTGTTGACTGCCACAAATAATATATCTGTTGTTTACTCATATTTATTGAACACGCTTCCCACTTTAAAAATATCTGTTGCTTACTTTGTGAGCGACAATCATATATTGTATGTATGTTTGCGTATCTTCTCATCTCCTTTCGTCTCTGGAAAGCAATTTAATTTAAATTTCTTTATAGCTCATTAAAAGTGTTTTGTATAATTTTATATGTACCAAAATGTACACGTTTTAATTGTAAAATATATAATGAAAATGTGAAACAGTTTACTAATATACCCAACCTTTTAGTCTAGCGCATTTATTTATTTACCGATGTAGAGTATTACTGTCCGCTACAATACTTTTACTCGCTCACAAAGTGAAAAGAGTATATTCGGTTTTGCAATATCCGTCTGTCCGCCTCTTTTGGAGCTAGAGACTTGTAACTTGTAACTTCGGATATATACTCGTGCTGAGCCGTGTCAGATAAACTGAAAGCCACAAAATTTGCAGACAGATTACTGGTGAACTCCAAAATTACCGTTTGAAGGACCCTACTTAGATCGTTAACACCGTTTTCGACTGTGAACGAGTATTGCGCAGTCGGTTACAGCCGACTGCAACGTTCTTACTTTCTTTTAAAAATATACTTAAAAAGTGCGCCATATATTTGAATTAACTTAAGAAAGTGTTTTAGTACGAACCTTTTTATTTTTTGAAGTAAAATTATATAAAATTGTTAGTAAATGTTGTACTTATTTTTGGAGCTTCTTTTTAACAAAGCTGAGGGAAAATTTCACTAATTAAAAACAAGTGAATTTCGGTAAAGGTTATTTGCCTACTTTCTGACATATAGCCAATTAAAGATAATATTATGAGTACAAATAATCCTTGATATTTTTTAAATTTGCATGTTCTTTTCCTGGTAGATACTGTGATTCGGTTATTTCAGTGTTGCGTTAATTTTTTTTTTATATTTTACAATACTGCATTTGTTATGGCAGTCAATCGCTAATCGCACCAGTTGCTATCGTTTGAATAATTTTATATATCGATAAGAAATCAACATCCCTCTAGCAAAGCCGTCAAACTGCCCTGCTGTCACTAAAGTATAAATTTTCTGATGCAATTTGCTGGATAAAATCACAGAAATATTCCATTGTTCTCTAATTCGTTGGTCAAAAATCTAAAATGGAAGGCGAAGACGTAAGTTTCGCAGCAAATTGTGTCGATAACAGTAATATACGGGGAGATCGTACATTGTGTGTTCCCATGTGTGAGGTTATGTAGCGCATATGGGGCCTCCAAATACATTTGCACACATTTCACCAACTCGCAAAGATATTTCGTGGGCCAAGCTGAGTAATTGTGAAATATGTGTGTATATTTTAGGGTTTCGATCCCACTCTGTTAAAAAAGAAGAAGAAGAAGAAGACCACCTTTGACTTGGATGCCGCATTGGGACTGGACGATGCAGCCAAGAAAGAGGACCTCAAAGATGAGGAACCCATGGATGCAACAGCCGCCGAGATGGACGACAATCTAGACTTGGAAAGCTTCGGCAAGAAGAAGAAGAAAAAGAAGAAGCCCTTCAATTTGGATGAACTTGAGGGGGCGTTGGCTGAAGGCGCCGACGACGTCACCGCCGCAGCCACAGTCGAAGATCCTGAGGAGGAAGAGATCAACTTGGACATGGACTTCACAATGGCCAAAAAGAAGAAGAGAGGCAAAAAGAAAGACCTGGACGAGCTGTTTGCCGATAAGATGGACGACGACAAAAGCGAAGACAAAGAGAATTGTGAGTTGGCCATTTAAATTTTATTTGAAGTGCATTTATTATTTAAGCAAATTTGTAGTTGAGGACAACAGTTCTACCTGGGCCGGTTCCGATCGCGATTATACATATGACGAGCTGCTGAAACGCGTCTTCGAAATTATTCTGGATAAGAACCCGGACATGGCTGCCGGTCGCAAGCCCAAGTTTGTGATGAGGCCACCTCAGGTGCTGCGCGTTGGCACGAAGAAAACGTCCTTTGCTAATTTCATGGATATCGCGAAAACGCTTCATCGTTTGCCCAAGCATCTGCTCGACTTTTTGCTGGCCGAGTTGGGCACAAGCGGATCGATGGATGGCAACCAGCAGCTGATCATCAAGGGTCGCTTCCAGCCGAAGCAGATTGAGAATGTGCTGCGTCGCTATATTAAGGAATATGTCACCTGCCACACCTGCCGCTCGCCGGAGACAATATTGCAAAAGGACACACGTCTGTTCTTCCTTCAGTGCGAATCCTGCGGTTCTCGGTGCTCCGTCGCTAGCATTAAGTCTGGTTTCCAAGCTGTCACCGGCAAGCGTGCCGCCATTCGAGCAAAAACCACGTAAATTATGTATATTTTAAATTTGATTTTTTATTATACCAGTAAAATTTCAACATATACAAATACAAATTGCGAATTGTACATCATGTGGCCCCGAGACCATGGTAGAAATCGATCAAATTGTCATCAAAAGCTATCTCCAGCTTGCGCGATTTCTCGTTGTCCACCGTAAATGCGATAACCTCTAGGCCAATTTTGTTCCTAAAACTGTTTGGCCGTCCAAACAATAGGATATTGTGGCCGGGCAATATTGCAGAGCCATCAATGTATTCCATGGCCTTGCCCAAGAGCCGAACCATGCTGGCCGATATCTTCTCGTATTGCTGCGATTCCGGACCATCAACCAGAGCCTTTGCCTCGTTGTAAAGACACTTGATGATCTCCGTCGCCCTCGGCTTGGCGAAAATACTGATCTCCATGGTGCCAGTGCCATCGTCAACAAGGTACTTGAAGAAGGATTTGCTGTGAACGCCGCGTCCTGTGACATACCCGTAGACCAGGCAGGAGCGATAGGTCAGTGTGGTTGGATGGGACACCCTGTAGACCGTTTTGTCATCTGGGTCTGGGCATGACTGCAATATATCCGCCACAAGTAAGGGTACGTGCTCCTGAATCTTTTGACCACTCCTTGTTTCTTTTCGCAAGGGCTCAAATATTTTCGTTTGATCCCTTGGCTTGCGTACGATAAAGTTATCAATCTGATCCTCAATATCTTCAGATGTCGCGTTTGTCATATCGACAACGAGCACTTTTATTTGATTTCTTTCTAAATATCTATATTATTTATTTACCATTTGAATTGCTTTCGCTCGAGCTGCCAAATTGAGTATTCAAATCCATAACAAGAGCATTCACTCTATCGATAATAATGTTGCGTACGCCATGCACACTAGTTCCGGCTCGACCCATTTTTGCAATTGAAAAGTTTACACGTGCGTCAAATTAGCGACGGTCACTTAGCGTCGATTTTCGGAACTTGGTTCACGGGCCGGAACCACATTTATGTTTGGCGCTTATTTATGTATTTTGGGAACTAAATCAAACAAATGAAAATGTAAAATTGTTAAGAATTAAATTATCTATTGAATAAATACACTTTCTTTTATATGTATTTTATTATGCGCAAAATAAGGGGTTAAAAAATTGAGTTCTTACCATTCTCAAAAATACTGTCATTTAAAGATAATACATTTACCTGAAAGATTTACAAAAATCGTTAGTAACGTTTTTGAGTTATTTGAAACGATATGTCGCAGCCTCGGTGCCAGCCCCATACAAAATGTGCTAAAAACGAACGATGAACTTGGGAAGTAGTTCATTTGTTCAATTATGCGAGTAGTTCACTCGAACTTATTCAGAACAAACTGACCGGTACAACTCTACTTGTCGGAGCGCATTGTGAGTGACGCTATTGAAACGTGTAGAAGGTTACTTTTTTTTATGTTTGTTATAAACACACTTTTAAAATGGAATTAATGGTATGTGCTAAGAATATTAAACATTATTTAGCCACCTAATTTAAACGATTTACGCAGCAAAGTGCTTCGCTGCTTTCCAGACCGGCCGAGGAGTTCGGCAACGACTCTCTCGTGGAGGAAATGTGGGCGGCCAAGGCGCTGGAGCATGCGGAGGTGCATTTCAACGTAAGTCAAATATACAACAAATATTGTCCGACAAGTGCTTTAACCGCTGCAGTCTTTGCATGTCCGCTTAGCTACTGACCAATGTGCCGCCCGCGCAGCTGCACTTAACGCCCTACGATGATCAGATATATGCCAGCTTCCGCCAGGACTTTCCCGACCTGCAGGTGGCTCGCCTCAGCGACGATGTGCTCAAGTCCGCCACGGAGAAGCTCAAGTGGCGCCAGTTCGCCGAGAAGTTCAACAAAATGGAGGACTACTCTTACGGCACCCTGATGCGTGCCGACGCCAGCAAAGAATTCTCACCGGACAACTCGATATTCGTATTTCGTGTCCAATTTCTGGCCATTGAAATCGCGCGCAATCGCGAAGGCTGCAACGATGAGGTGCACGAGAGGCACAGGCCAGCCAAGAAGCCGCACAATGCGGAGGAGCCGACGCAATGAGGATGCAACATCCACATTTCTGTTAGTTTAGGCACATAGTTAATAAAAGGGGGCAGCAAGTAAATATGTTAAACAAAGCAACAATTTCAACTGCCATTTCATGTAAATTACAAAAAAAAATTTTCAAAATTTATAAAAGAAAAATGAATGAAGGAAATTACGGTTTTTGTAATTTGTGGGGGCGGACCACTTCCGCCCACGCCCACGCGTAGTTCGATATTTAGGGGAGGTTATTAGAAAACTGAGTGTCAAATTTGCTGACTAGCTCTAAAATTACGGGAATATGGATTTTCTCCGGTTACCCATCCCAAGAGATATTGATATTTATAGATTTGCCACGCCCCCCAATGGGTGTATACAAAAGATTTTTGTGCGATATTTAGAGGAGGTCATTAGTAATCTGTCTGAATAAAGTGCATGTATCTAGCTTTAAAACTGAGGGAGATATGTCGATTTTATCGCATTGCCACGCCCCCAGTGGGCGTAGCCGAAAAATTCGAACAATATTCCAAATTTCAAGTCTCACTTCGTGAACGGGCATAATAATAATAAACGCACATAATGCGGTATATGTATATGTATATATATATATATATATATGTATATAATGTAGGTTTAAGCTATAGCTAAGTATTGTCCGCACTAGGCGCATTTGGCCCCCCTCCCGCTCAGTCTTGCTTTGTGTCTCCTTACAGCCCGTTGCTGTTGCACATCATCAGTATGAAGGGTATCATCGAATCGATTTGCATTTGCCCCACCAGATTGGCAAAGAACAGCTCCTCGGTTAGCTCCGACTCCAGCACGCTGAGCGGCAGCAGGCTGGCAAACAGTCCGTTGGCGCGCTCTTCGCCGCCGCTTTGGCGGCGCAGCGTGGACAGCGCATAGAGCTGGACACGCTTCACATAGGCGCGCAGCGAGCGCTCGCGTCGATTCTGCTGCAGCATCAGCGGATTGAAGAGCAGCACCAGGCGCAGCAAGCCGAACTCCAAGTCGGTCACATCCTGCGTCTGCAGCTCCTGGACAAAGTCGTGCAGGGTGCGCGTTATTTGCGCCAGCTTGGCGATCTTTTGCGGCTCAATTTTGTCAATGTCCGCGACCTGACGCACGCTCTGCACCAGCTGGCCGATGATCGTGGCCACGGCCAGCTGGCGTTGGCATTGGGCCAGCGCCACTGCCAGCAGTGAGGGCCAAGCGCCGCGCAGCAGCTTCATCTGTGTGTGCGCGTCCAGCAGCTCGAAGGCGGGCACCTTGCGCAGCGTGTGCACGGTCAGAAAGATGATCCGGGCGCCCGTCTCGCACACGTAGTGCATGTTCAGATAGGAATGGACCAGTGTCGGTGGCTGCACATGGAACGCGCACTGCGCCTCGGAGGCGAACAGATCCTGGGCAAAGATTGCCTCGTTGGCCACAAAATCGCCGCGTTGGCAGTACTCAAATTCCAGGTCCATGTGCTCCACCAGATCCGCGTCGACATCCTCTGTGCCGCTGTCCTCGGCATCCGAGTCGCATTCGGGCTTAATGCTGAGCGCCGTCGCCGAATTCTGACCCGCCACCTGACTCCTGTCCAGCTGCTGCTGTATGGGCTGCAGCAGCTGCAGCGCCTTGTCGATGGCGCGCTTGTCCAGCGAGCTCTGGATGAGACCCACGGTGGCCGGTGTGGGCAGCGCCGTTGCGCTGTCTGCAGCAGCGGCAACGGCGGCCGCTGCATTAAAATTCAAATGCTGTGAATTGTTGTTGCTGGCGCTGTTGGCCAGCAGCTGCAGGCACAAGGTGCTGCTGTTGTCCATAGAGTCGTCATCGTCCTCATCCGCCTCCACCTTGGCCAGCTCCGGCGAGTAACAGTGGCTGGGCGCACTGCTGCTGGCAGCCTGATGCTGTTGTTGCTGCGTGGCGAGCACTGCAAGAAAAAGAAAGCGTTTACTAATTGGAATCCAATTGGCTGCAATGAGCTGCACTGACTCAGCGTTTGTGTTAGTTCCGCCAGGTTGAGGCTCATGGGAAACAGATTGTCGCTTAGCCCGAAGGGCGTTGTTGTCGTGCCGGCGACGGGGGGCGTGGCTGCATGCTGAAACAGCGCAGCGCTGGCCGCCGAAGCGGCCGCAGCAGCTGCAGCCGAGGCATGTTGCTGCTGTTGCTGCTGCTTGACGCGCACTTGCTGGTAACTGGACTTGGCCGCTGCGGAGCCGCTCGATGCGCCCGCACCGCTTGATGAGCCAGATACACTGCCCGATGCACTTGAGACGATGCCATCTTTCCTGTCCACAATGGGCTTGCGTTCGTGTTGCACGGCTGCAGAAAAAGAAACACAAATAAAAGAGAAAGCAATTAGCGTGTGTTACAGCCGAATAACGGTACATGATGTGGTGCTAGCTGTAAAGGTAGCCATGTGTGTAAGTAAGCGTGAGTGTATGTGTAATTAAGCGTGAGGGTGTGTGTCAGCTAGTATGGAGGCATGACTCTTGTTGGTTTCATTGACTCAAATTAGCCTAAAACTAACTTGAATAATTCTTATTTGGACAATGTGCAAATTAGAGTTGATTGTTACCAATTGGAAATTAACCAATTGTCCAAATTTAAAATAAATATAAATATGAATAAATATTAAATATATACAATATATCGACTCGGCTATTGATGCTGAAAAAGACTACTTTCTGGGGACGGAGAGACCTCCTGCTGCCTGTTACATACATTTGCACAATACCCGTCTTACACATTTTCAATCGGTTCAATGCATTAATAATGTTGATTCTTATTTAGAAAAAATCCCAATTTCGAATTTCTATTCATTTGGCAGCCCTAAGCACATACTAAACTCTAATCAGCATCCAATTGGTTTGGCTTGAACTAGTTTTACCAACTACAAAGAGACCAGAGCTACCAGATGCACGCTCAAATGGCCATAAAAACCAACAAGAGCCGAGTGCAGTGTCAGTGTGCGTGTGTGTGTGTGTGCATGCGTGTGATTTGGGTGAATGGATTTGTGTGCTGGGGTGCGTGCAGTTTTCTTTTTGTTTTGAGACGACGACTTAAACGAAAATTACAATCACTTCGCATGCCGCTGGCCAAACACTTCTGCAGCCGACAGAACTGACACCTGTTGCGATGGTGTTTGGTCACCTCACAGTTCATGGCCCCGCGGCACTGATAGCCGAGCTGCTTGCGTATGGAGCGCTTGAAGAAGCCCTTGCAGCCCTCGCAGCTGATGGCGCCGTAGTGGCGGCCGGAGGCACGGTCGCCGCACACCAGGCACAGCTCCACGGAGGAGAGGGACGCGGCCGCCGCAGCAGAACTGGCGGCATTTCCGGCTGCAATGGCGGCCGCATTGCTGCCGCTCGGGTGATTCAAGCCCAAGGCACGGGGCTCTGCAACAAAAAAGCAAATAAAAAACAAATACAAATATAAGAAACGAGCAGCGCAGTTGCAGGTACAAGTTTTTCAGCTTGGCTCACCTTCAGTTTTGATGCCGCTGCTGGTGCCCATCATGAAGCCCAAGTGGAGACTGCAAGCTGTTGCTTCTTTGTGTTGATTTGCCTTTCTTATTAGAACTTGTTTTCCGTGTTGCGTTTGTGTGCGTGCGCATGTGTGTGTGTGCGTACGTGCGCTGTTTGCTTAAGTTTTGAAGCAACAAAACCACTTATGTGAGTTTTAAAAACATTGTTTTCGCACTGAATACAGAGTTTGTGATGTTTGCTTAACACTTTGACCTTTAATATGCCTTCAATGAAATTTGTGAAGCCATTTAAAACGAGGTTTCGAGCAGCAGCGAAAATCTTCAACCTTTCGATAAAAAAAAGTTGCAGTTAAGTGGCAGCCTCGCGTCGGCACAGTGTGACCAACAAATTTAGAATGGTAAAATCATTAAATACATCTTGTACTTTATAATCGATAATCATACATGACTATCGATAGATAAATTCAGAGAAAGTGCGTCCATTTTTGAAATATTGGTCGCAACTTGTTGCCACTTCATTTATAAAAATACAATTTATTATACAATTGAAATCATTACACAAAAAATTAAACATACAAATTCCTTATTTACTTATGTTTTCTGTGAAATTAATTACACTTTTTTTGGTCTTACAATCGATTAAGCCACAAATTGCTTTCAAAATAGCTGATTGCAGTGGGGAAGTCCATAAATGGGAAACAAAAACTGCAAGTAAACGAGGGAAGCACACACTTTCAATCTACACACATTTCAAATACTACAGATCAGCTATTATTACATTAATATCATCTACAGCCTGTTTATATTATTTATTCTTTAAGCCCATTGCACGTTTTGTGGCGCGTCCAAGGAAGATGCCAGTCAGAAAGACCAAGCCCGTGGCGCTCATTAATATCACAAGGAAAAACTTTCGCGCCGGCGACGTAACCACCTGTTGCACCAACTGCTGCATATCCTCTGGTGGCAGGGCCAGCGCATCGTCCGCATTACGAAACATTTCGATGCGTCTCTCCAGCTTTTCGCGGCAGTCCAACTCCAGTGAGTTTGGCGTCTCACGCAACAAGGTTCGCAGGCAACTCAGTTCTAGATGTTAACAAATAAACACACATTAAATATAATTTTATGCAAATGCTTTTCACAATTTCACTACGTACTACGTCCATCGCCACTGGTGATTTTAGCGCAATAACGCAATAAATCTACAGTGCATGCGGATTCCAGTATCGGATCAACGTGTATATCCGCCTTGGACTCGGCTATCAGTGTGGCCACCTCAAGTTGGCACTCGCGATTGATGAGCTGCTTGCGCAGAAAGGAGGCCTTCAGGCATTCCTCAACTTGGCCATGCTCATCAGCATCCATATGCGCCTTGCACAGTTCCTGTATCTCTGATTTGCAAAAGTGCTGTAGCACAGGATTCAGCTTATAGTTTAATGCCTGCTCCTGCAGTATTTTAATCATTTCCTGAGCGCATGGCTCATCCAGTTTGGATTGCCTGAATTTCTCCTTCAAACATTTAATTACCTTGTTAAAAGAATGTTAAGAAACGCATTAAAACATTGGGTTATTAGAATATTAGATTATGTATGTAGTATATAAATTAAATATAAAGAAAGCACAAACAAGCAATTAGCTGTTCTGTCTGATTTTCATCATTTTCCGATTTAACGTAATTTGCTCGTCAGCTCAGTTCGCATTGATAACGAATCGTAATAAACGATCGCAATTGACGAGTGTTGTGGCTCGTCTGCTGTTTGTAGTCAGTTCAGTCCGATGCGTAGACGAGTCGTATACGTGATGTTGGCTTTTTGCGGCCTGTTGTTCGCTTGCTTCGCCGGCTGGTTGCTGGTCTCAATGAACGCTCAAGCGGATGCAGCGGTGCCCAAGTCAACGGTGACAGTGGAACTGTCCGGACAGCAGGGCGCAGTGCGTGGCAATTATGGACAGACAGCCTGGACGGTTCAGAGTTTTATGCAATTTCGTGGTATTCCGTATGCAGAGGCGCCCATTGGAAATCTGCGCTTTCGTGTGGGTTAAGAGTCCAATCATCGTCAAGTGATACTAAGCACTTTTCAAGAGCTGATAAACTATGTTTATGACGTTAATTAACTCGTATAAATTTGTACCTCCCTAAAACAACAGCCACCTGTTGCTCGCTCGCCCTGGACTGAGACACACGATGCCTTGGACTTTGGACAACGATGTCCGGTGATAACCAATATGGACCCACAGATGCCAGACGCTCAGCTTGAGGATTGCCTAAATCTGTGCGTTTACACAAAGAATGTAAGTCTAGATCAGTGCAATCCAAAACGAACAAGTAAGATCGTTGCAGTCGGCTGTAACCGACAAAGCAATACTTGTTCACAGTGCAAAACTGACCACTCAAATTTTTTTCGAAAATTATTTTATTTTAAATAATAATAGGAAAATTGTTTCCAAAATACAACCAACATGAAAATCGGCTCAGTTTTGACAAAGTTATGGGGGTTTAAAATATGGGAGCTATGGATTCGAGACTTCTCGGTCTTCTTCTTCTTCTTCTTCTACATGTGAATTTTTTTATAAATTTTGGCATTATTTTGTATCAAAATTTTGACCCCCTCAGAATCAGTTTTTATGTTGTTTTTTATTCTAGTTGTGACATACACAATCGATTAAAAACATAAATTTTGAATTTTAAATTAAAAAAAATAAAAAATTTCGAAAATAAGTAAGGGGGGAGTACATGATTTTTTTTGGCAAAAAATTTAAAAAAAAAATATTTAAAAAAATTCATATATTTTAAATGCAGAAAGAATCTAGAGGACAAACTATGACCAAAATGACATCAACCATGAAAATCGCTTAAGTTTTGACCAAGTTAGAGCAGTTTAAAATATGGGAGCTATGGATCCGAGAGCTTTACATGTCAAAATTTTTATAAATTTTGGCATGATTTTTTACCAAAAATTTGACCCCCTCAGAATCGGTTTTTATGTTGTTTTGTATTCTAGTTGTGGCATACACAATCGATTTAAAATATACATTTTGAATTCTAAATTTAAAAAAAATAATAATTTCGAAAATAAGTAAGGGGGGAAGTACATGACTTTTTTGGCAAAAAATTAAAAAAAATAATTATATTTAATAATGCATATAAATTAAATGCAGAAAGAATCTAGAGGACAAACTATGACCAAAATGACATCAACCATGAAAATCGCTTAAGTTTTGACCAAGTTAGAGCAGTTTAAAATATGGGAGCTATGGATCCGAGAGCTTTACATGTCAAAATTTTTATAAATTTTGGCATGATTTTTTACCAAATATTTGACCCCCTCAGAATCAGTTTTTATGTTGGTTTTTATTCTAGTTGTGACATACACAATCGATTAAAAATATAAATTTTGAATTCTAAATTAAAAAATATAAAAAATTTCGAAAATAAGTAAGGGGGGAGTACATGATTTTTTTTGGCAAAAAATTTACGAAAAAATTATTTATTATGATTATGCATATACTTTAAATGCAGAAAGAATCTAAAAGGACAAACTATGACCAAAATGACATCAAACATGAAAATCGCTTAAGTTTTGACCAAATTAGAGCAGTTTAAAATATGGGAGCTATGGATCCGAGAGCTTTACATGTCAAAATTTTTATAAATTTTGGCATGATTTTTTACCAAAAATTTGACCCCCTCAGAATCGGTTTTTATGTTGTTTTGTATTCTAGTTGTGGCATACACAATCGATTTAAAATATAAATTTTGAATTCTAAATTAAAAAATATAAAAAATTTCGGAAATAAGTAAGGGGGGAGTACATGATTTTTTTGGCAAAAAATTTACGAAAAAATTATTTTTAAAAATGCATATACTTTAAATGCAGAAAGAATCTAAAAGGACAAACTATGACCAAAATGACATCAAACATGAAAATCGCTTAAGTTTTAAAATATGGGAGAGCTTTACATTTTAAAATTGTTGTCAATTTTAATTATTTCAATAAACACCTTAACACGAGTATAAAAATGCACAAAATAATTTAGATACTCATACCTTCTTTCTTTATACCAGTCGGTATTGTTTTAAAGATACGAAATAGCTCAAAGCTATAAATATATCTGCAACTTTAAACTGGCTATTCAAGTTTCTTACAGCATGTTTAAATAACATAAATTATAAACTGCTTATCTATATATTACTCGTAAACCTTTCTTACTGCAATTTAAGAATTTTAGTTAGTCAGTCATAAGTTTACAGAGAAGAAGAGAAACCGGCACAATTGCAACTTGGGCTAGTAAAACAGTGGTTGCTGGGCACTCAATTAAGAAAATTGATATATGGCCTTAACGTATATGCAAAAACAGGCTGAATACACATTTAAACAAATTTAATAAACAAGTGAATACTAGAGTTAACAGCTGTGCCGGATTTCAGCTTTTTTACAATGAAGAAATTCATTCAGTGCTGAAACCCTTTGAGAATTTTAAGCAATAACATAAAACAATTGATTATCTGATTAACTTTTTTTAAACCTTGTACCTTTTATAATAGTCAAAAAGCTAAGCTAAGCTACTAACCTGCATTTAATATGTATATGACTCTCTTTAAGATTACCTGTCATTTAATCTTTTATTCTCGAGTTTGACAAAAGATTAAAAAGACAAAAATCTTCTCTCACAATCTTTTCTTGATCGATTTTGGATGTTTTTTATGATATATACATTGTTATTATGTTTTACAGCTCACCGCTCGTCAGCCAGTGATGCTTTATGTTTATGGGGGTGGTTATTACAATGGCTCCTCGCAAGATCATCCGCCCAACTATTTGCTGGAACGTGATATCGTCTTGGTGGTGCCACATTATCGCGTTGGCGCTTTGGGCTGGCTCTCAACATACACCGAAGAGTTGCCCGGCAATGCGCCCATGGCGGATATCATTTTGGCACTGGACTGGGTACAGCAGCATATACACTTGTTTGGCGGTGATCCCAGTCAGGTGACAATATTTGGCCAGAGTGCTGGAGCCGGCGTGACCAGCGGTTTGCTCCTGAGTCCACGCACCTCGAAGCAGCACTTTCAGCGTGCGATTGTGCAGTCGGGCTCAATTTTTGCCAGCTGGGCAATCGCGAAAGATCCGGCTGGACAGGCGCAGCGTATTTGCACCGCATTGGGCTGTCAGCGGTGTGGGGAGCATGAGCAGCTGTTGCACTGCGTGCGGACGGCATCGGTACTCGAACTACTGCAGGCCACCGAAACGGAAAGGTTCTCTCCTCTTGTGGGGGATGTGCACGGCATTCTGCCTCAACACCCAGAGGAACTGCTCAAGGACTATCGGCATGGTGTGCCACTTATGACGGGTTTCACACAGCACGACGGCTCCTTTCTGCTCGCCTGTGAGTAGCCAGTCACACTTTAGCCGGAGTACTCTTGTATTAATTCCAGTATCTGCTCTTTAGCGTATTACGACGGCCTGATAGCTCAGGTGTCCAATGTTAGCGCTCTGAGCGTGCGCCAGTTCTCGCAGGGTATATTAGACATGGCTAAGGACGTAACGGGTCTGTCCGATCATTTGCTTTATCGCCTGCTTTATACGCCGCAGCTGTTGAATAGTCACGCCCACACAGACGCGCTGCCCGCCTACTTTGATGTGAGCTATGGGAGTTGTTGATCAAGCCTTTGCTAATCAGCGCTTTTAACAATTTTTTTTATCAGCTCTCTTCGACGATTTGGATGAAGTCACCCGTTATCAGCCTGGCCAGCAAATTGCATACACGGCAACCGACTGCTCCCGTCTACGTCTACAGCTTTGAGTACGAGGGTCAAAATACGCGCTTTGGCTATGAGTTGGGCAACTCGCATTATCCGTTTAATGGTGGCGTGCATCATTCGAATGATAATATTTATCTGTTTGCTACGCATCCACTTCAGGGCGAGGACTCGACGATGGCTCAGAACATGGTTGATGTGTGGACATCCTTTGCCATCAGCGGTGTGCCCAAAGATCTGAGCGCCTTAACGAGTCCCAGTGGACCGTACAATCGTCTGGGACTGCGCCTAACCAACGGCGAAGATTTGCTGGAGACTCTGACAGCCACAATTGACGATCCAGCTAATGAGCGCTTCCAGCGCAAGGACTTGGAGTTTTGATATGTGGAGGGGCTTTAACTTACAGTATATACTTAAATATTATAAACACAAAAATAAAAGGCGTTGAACTCGACTTAAATATAGAAAAGAAATAACTGACTGCAGACTGCGTAATATCGTATACCTTTGCAGGTGTTTCGCATTCAATATAGTAATCAGATCAATTTTGTAGAAATGTAGAAGGTGACTTGGGGCGGCCAGTATTGAGAATACCCTTAAACCAGACAAATTCGGTCACTTTTACTCTTATCTATCTGAAAACTTTGAATTAAATTTTAAGTTTGAATTTTTAATTTGAATTCATTTCAATATTTCGATTAAAAAATATTGGCTCTATTCAAGGTTTAGTTCTCAGGTAAATCTTGTTCATAATAAACGCTACACGTTAAATTAAATTAATGAGTTAGGTAAACTGTGAGCTGTTATACGAACTGCAAAGCAAAAGGTTTTTTCTTTCGCTTTGTTAATCAGTCAAAGGGCACATTTTGTTTATAAGAATAAAGTTATTACAGCATAACTCAGTTATATTTTAAACGCTTTGATAGCGCAAATATACTTCATACTAAATATACATATATATGTGCATTTAAAAGAGATATGAACAAATCGACAAAGCTATTGCTCACCCTTTTCTATATAATCTAATCAAGTATTTATAATCTATTACTATCTCCTGAGTTTTCTTTAAAGTCATCAAGAAAATGATGTAAGTACATATTTCCTTGGAAATTTCTTTAAAGACCTTTTGATCCCATAGCGCCGGGTATAATACAAATAAAATTCTAATTATTTAAGCATAAACCTGCACTTTAAAGATAAGAGGGAAATGTTTAACTTGCGTAAAATAGATCAAAGCTCACCTTGCCATTGAGTTCCTCATTCGGCTGTGCAGTGGCCACAATATTCGAGCAGTAGCGATCAATGTTCTTGCCGCAAGCGCTTTGGAGCGAGGGATTGAAGCGATAGTCCGTATTTTGTTCGATCATTCGATTGACGACTACCAAATGGCAGCGTTGGTCAAAGCTGGGATCATCCTTGTAGGTCTTCAGGCAGTCCAGCAGCTGCACAGATTCTGTGTTGGGACAAAACTTGTAGACCATATCCTTGCAGGTGTTGAGCAGCGTGTAGTCGGTGCCACTGTCAAACAGCTCCGATCGCTTGATCATAAATATCGCATGATGGCAGGCCTTGCCAAGGCGAGAAGTTTTCTGTATTAGACACTCCAGGGCCTGTAAAATATATGTTCTTGGATTAATAAGTAAATACATTTCAAAAGATTTAGTTATTGTCTGTTTGCTTTGAATGTCTACTGGGCGTTAAGGGGTTAAGCATGACTTGGATGACTTGCATTTTTATTCACCTGACCGGGACCCTTCTGATCGGCACAGAACTGCTTTAATTCACTTTTACAGGCATTGCCCAGCTTGGGATCCAGCAGAATACTCTCGCGTTGCTGATACAGCTGCGATTTGACCTGTTGTCGGCAGTCCTTGGGTATCTGGTGACGCTGCGAACTGATGGTATCGTTGCGCATGACCTCACTCAAGCAGGCGACCACCTCATTCTTGGTGGCGCTGGCCGCACAGAAGCGCAGCACATGCGGACGACACGCCTCCTTGAATTTGGTGGTAAAATGGTAGCTCTTCAGCGAGATGATCTGGAAGTGTTCAATGGCGGCGCGACATCCTTTGCGTAGGTCGGCATCGTTTTTGTGCGAGATCAGGCAGTCCATCATGTTGCCTATATGGAAGAGTGAATTAGCTATGGTGCAGCTGCTATAAAGCTTTACTGACCTTTATCTTTGCCGTCATTGAGTATGTCCGAACAATGCTTTTGCATTGCCTCCGAGCAAGCAGACATAATAACCGGATTCAGCTCGATGTTGGCTGCCTCCTCCTCCGTGTATTTGGTAACCACAGCTTTACATTCGGGCTGCAGCTTTTCGAGCTTGTTTTGCAGGCACTCCATTTCCGTGCCCTTCTCGGTGAGCTCGCCACAGAACAGTGACAAATCGGAGAGACAGAAGTCTTCCACTTCGGGTATTAGATCCACGGAGATGGCGCGCTGGCGCATCACTCGCTTGACCTCCCGAAAGCAGTCCTTGCGTAGCGTATGTTGTTCATCCTCGCTGTAGGCCATGCGATGCAGGCAGGGCAGTATCATGGGGCCGCGTTCGGGATCCATTTGGACATCCTGTACATCGTCCCATTGGCGCTTGGCGCGACAGTATTTGACGGCATCGTCTCGGCAGTGCTTGTAGAGCAGCGGATCCAGTTTAAAGTCGCGCGCCACAAAGTACTCAATGATTAGCAGCGCCTGCTCGCATTCTGGCTGCATTACGGACGTGCCTAAGCGTTCCATTAGGCAGCTCATGACACGCGCTTCGCCGCCCTCAACATCTTTGCAGGCTACATCCACCACCTTCTTGCAAGCGCGTCGAAGCACGGGATCGACGCGCCAATCCTCACCGGCATCGCTCACCTTGATGAGCGTTTCGAGACCACGCTGACATTGCGCTGTCACACGGCGCTGTGGCCGTCGCGCACGCACATGGTACATCAGGCAGTGTATGATTTCGCCTCCAGCGCTGGAGAGGCCGTTCACAAGTTGTGCCTTGTGCTCGTCCGGACAGAATTTGGGTATGTCGTCGGCACAATCGCTGAGCAGCTCCGGCGACAGCTGATAGTCGGTCATCAGCATGCGCCGATGGTCATCCAGCTCCACAAGACACTCGGGCGCCAGTTTGGTGCCGTTCTTTGACACCGACTCCAGACACAGCAAGATCTGGGCCAATCGCACCTGTTTGTCCTCGGAAACACCGCGTCGGCAGTGATGCTGCTTGATGTCATCCTTGCACGCCTTGGCCAGCCCATGCGAAACGCGATAATCGCGCCCCATCTGCTGATCCCGCTGCGTTATCTGCGCTGCGCAGTTACTGCTCAGTGCTGGATCGTTCTTGTGCCGCACCAGACACTTGTAAGAATTTTGCGTGCCGGCGCGTTCCTGCAAAAAGGTGCATGGGATTAGTTAATAACCCATAATCGGTCAGATGTGCAAGGCTACTCACTTGTGGACAGAGCGCGGTCAGGTCCCCGGAACAAACACGAAACAGCTCCAGCATACTGCGATGCTGCTCAATGGAGCTGATGGCCATCTTGCAGTTGATGTCCATAGGTGCTGTTTGGCTGCCGTGTGCTATCAGACACTGGGCTGTGCCCAGCTGAGAGAGCAGCGCCGGCAAATGCTCCACATTCATGCGCCCACATTTTTGCTGCTCCACCAGGCTGCCGCAAGCCGCATAGAAGTCACCAATGTTGGCATAATCTTGGCCCAGAGCTGTGTGAGCGCGCCGCAGCTGCTGCTGGCAGCCATTGCTCTGCGGCATTTGCTGACGCTTGTCCTCCAGGCAGGCCCACAGATCTACTGAGTTCAGGCAGCTCATCAGCTTGCTCTCCTCGGCGACACAGTAGCTGGGCAGCAATATGTGCTCCACCCAGCTGCTTAGGTGCAGTTGACGCTGCTGCAGCCAGAGCGCATGCTGGCAGGGATCGGGCAGCGCCTCCAGCTGGCTGGAACTGAAACTCAAGGCGCACTCCAGCATAGCCAAATTGTCGCTGGTCTTCTGGTGCGTGCAATATTTGCGCAGATCCTGGCAGTCCGGCAGGTCGATGATGCTGTGCAGTTGCTGGGCCGCAGCAGCTACCTTCTCGTCAACTCTGTCAATCGAGGCGCGGCGTAGGCGACCTTGGCCAAGATCAAAGCATCGTCGCCAGCTGCCGCCCATAGCCACGACAACAGCAACAAACACTTGAAATTCATTTTCAATTCAAATCTTGCAAGCTTTGGTTCTGCGAGCAGCTTCAAGTGGACATTAAAGCAGTAAGAATGGGCACAAAATTAAAAATATATATATATATATATGTTTATCAGTATTTAAAATCAATTTGTTACACGAGCGCTGTGCAAGAAGAGTTCTTATGCTGCAACAGTAAAACGACAAAAGGCCGGCAGAAAATGCAGCTTTCAAGTTCTTTGCATCTTTTACGGCGAACTGTGCGCTGGAGCGAGTGGCTTGACACCGTTATGCCGCTTTATACTAGGGCAACATTCAAAGTGCTATTATCAGCACTTTTTTTTGTGCAGTTGCAATTAATAGCTTATATCAGCTTTTCTTTACTTTAACATTAAACTTGTACAACAGCTGAATAGCGAATGGTCATAAGATGTATCGCACCATCGATTGTGCGATTTTCAACAATCGATTTTTTTTTTATCACTTTTTGACGTACGCAATTAACAAAAGTTTATCTCTTGTACTGAAGGCACGATTCAGAGAGGTAAAGGTTGCGCAAAAAACCATTCCGTTGTTCGGCGCTGAAACGAGAGAGTGCGATTTAAGAGACGGTGACATCACTATATCGGCTTGTGCTTTGTTTACATTTCGAATCCAAGTGGTTGGACAACAATGGGGGTTAAATAAAGCCCGAAACTTCAATTATTTGAAAACATCTTTTAAAACAAAGTATTTGAGTTTCAATCCGACTATTCCTATGGGAGCTATCGGGCCAATTTTCTATATATGTGTTGTGTGCAAATTTCCCTTTAGTCGTTATACTACTATAAGAGCTTTAATTGTTATTTTATACAAACGACCAAATTCCGATACTGTGCCGTCCCAACACTAAGAACTCAAAATTCTTTGCACAACCTGTGGCTCTCTCAATCGTGACTGATGCCCTATTGCCCACATACACTTGCATGTATAAATATTTCTGCTGTTGCTCGATATATTCGATAAAGTTATTTTGCTATCGACATGTAGCTTGCACATCTCTAGCGACCTATGAGTCGTTCGCAAGCGGAAAACAAAAGAAAGTTTTTTATTTGCTGGCAAGCATTTCTTATTTGACACCTGTAATTGTATGTAGTGCACACACTTGTCTTCATCCAAACTCATTCAATCATCATACTTACGGTCTCCACATTGCGAACCCATAAAGTAACGTCATCCAACTACGGCATCGAGGTGGGCGTCTGCAAGCGCTGAGGAGGCGGCGGCTAACGAACGCACACCGCTCATGGACGCGCACGTCAATGTCCCATCGTCGTCGCTGGCGGCGGGCGCTGATGAGAGCCTGAGCGGCGAAACAGAGCGTTTGGAACGTCCTCCAAGGCGGAAACAACAACAGCAACCGCAACGCAGCAATTATGGCTCCAATACGCAACTGGGCAGCAACAATGCCGATCAAGCGGACGGGGTATGTTGTATGCAGACATCATGTCCCTCACTTAGCTAACATTTGTGTATATTGCAGGCCGTGCTAGCCGTGCCCAGCGTTGTCATACGCGAATCGAACTCACGGCCAGTCAGACTCAACGCGGGCGGCAGTGGTGGTGGTGGTCCCGGGCCATCACAGCACGACATCGAAGAGGAGCAGGGCCTTAAATATGGTGCTCAGCATGTCATCAAACTGTTTGTGCCCGTTTCGCTTTGTATGCTGGTCGTGGTGGCCACCATCAACTCAATTAGCTTCTACAACAGCACGGACGTGTATCTGTGAGTCATAAATAAGTAATAAATCAATATTTATGGATTTGATTGACCTTTCGCTCTTCCATTGGCAGACTCTATACACCGTTTCACGAGCTTTCGCCGGAGCCGAGTGTCAAGTTTTGGAATGCCCTGGCCAACTCTTTGATACTCATGAGCGTGGTTGTCGTAATGACCATCCTGCTGATTGTCTTGTACAAGAAGCGCTGCTATCGTGTCATACACGGCTGGCTAATACTGTCCTCGTTTATGCTTCTGTTCATATTTACGTACTTGTACTTGGAGGAGCTGCTCCGTGCCTACAACATTCCCATGGACTATCCAACGGCAGTACTGATCATGTGGAACTTTGGTGTGGCCGGCATGATGGCCATACATTGGCAGGGTCCACTGCGTTTGCAACAGGGTTATCTAATCTTTGTAGCCGCTTTGATGGCGCTGGTGTTTATTAAGTATCTGCCGGAATGGACTGCTTGGGCGGTGCTGGCGGCCATCTCCATTTGGGGTATAATTCATTTTAAACCAAAATCTCGGCTAGTTTTTAATTGTGATTTTTATTACAGATCTCATAGCCGTATTGTCGCCGCGAGGGCCGCTGCGCATTTTGGTCGAAACCGCACAGGAGCGCAATGAACAAATCTTTCCCGCTTTGATCTACTCATGTAAGTGAGCTACTCTCGAATATCAATCGCTGTCTAATTGCTAATTGATTTGCAGCTACGGTCATTTACACCT
Organism: Drosophila colorata; assembly: GCA_035041545.1. NCBI lineage: Eukaryota > Metazoa > Arthropoda > Insecta > Diptera > Drosophilidae > Drosophila > Drosophila colorata. The sequence goes on from JAWNLD010000222.1 coordinate 1,459,387, forward strand.
ACATGGGTACACACTATACGCCGGAACAGCCACTGCCAACAGCCACATCTTCGCCGTCATACAGTAACTCAACAACGACTACGCGAGTCACACAAAACTCGCTGCCCTCGCCGGAGCCAGCAGCTGCAGATGCTGGCAGCTCTCGTCCAGGTAATTCGCGCGCCAATCAGCGTCAGCAGGACAATCAGGCGGCTGCTGAAGGTATGCCACTTGTGACATTTAAAAGAAATTTGCACGGAAACGGTACATATGCATTTATATTTTTTTATAATTTCTTTTCTATAATCTCTTAAGTGCTTAGTTGTGCCCATGTATTGTGAACTCGTATTGTATGTGCTAGGAACTAAAAATTGCGCCTAAAGTTGGATTGAGAGAACTAAGTTGATCGAATAAGTTTGTCATTACTTGGCAATCAAAGCTTCTTTATGCCTTAGGCGCAATTTCTAGTGCAAGTTTGTTGTTGTTCTCGTTAAGTGGTTTTTATTGTATTTGACGCTGCTCGTTATATTTTCTAAGCGTATTTAAAAGTAGCACACAATTAACGCGATCCTTAACATGTTCTTTTTAGCGGAGGCCGCTGGTTTCACTCAGGAATGGTCTGCCAATCTAAGTGATCGCGTAACTCGGCGACAAATTGAGGTACAAAGCACGCAGAGCGGCAATGGACGCCGCTCCAATGAATACCGTACGGTTACTGCGCCTGAGCAGCCACAGCCGGAGTCGCAGGAGGAACGTGAGTGAATGCACTAAACAATATTTGTATTTCTTTTTACAAATATATTTCTGAATAACTTGTAGGTGGCATCAAGCTCGGTCTGGGCGACTTCATTTTCTATTCCGTGCTGGTGGGCAAAGCCTCTAGCTATGGCGACTGGACGACAACGATTGCCTGCTTTGTGGCCATACTGATTGGCCTTTGCCTGACGCTGCTGCTCTTGGCCATTTGGCGCAAGGCATTGCCAGCGCTGCCCATTTCAATAACCTTTGGTCTAATCTTTTGCTTTGCCACTAGCGCTGTGGTGAAGCCCTTTATGGAGAACCTATCGGCTAAGCAGGTGTTTATATAAAAGACATTTAGTGCATTAATTTGTGTCCTAGTAATCGTGTAATCGTAGTCCAAGCCCCCGTTTTACAATACATTTCTTTATTTAACAAAGCGTAGTAACAAACAGAAAAAAGACAAAGCTTATGTTTTCTTTTGCTTGACTATTGTTTTGTCTACCAGGTTTATAAGCCAGCCTGGCTCCAGGCCGTGAAACAGCTGTCGTGCATCTTTGGCTGCGGTGAGCATTTCAAAGTTAGCATCATCTTCGATGCGCGGCAGCACGTAACCGTATTTTTGGGCCAGCACCAGTCGCTCCTTGCTTATATCCTCGGGATTGGCCAAATAGCCGCGATTCTTGGCATCTGTGTAGTACTCCACAGCATCCTGCGGCGGCAGCATGCGCGGTGGTATGGGCACGCCTTTTTCAAACCATTTCTTCGGATTGGCAAGAATTTGAAGACTACGTGGATCGTAGTAGGCCGTACGGATAACACCGCCATTGCGCTCGACAGCGGCTATGACCGCCTCACTAGCGTGCTGCACCTCAATATTAATCTTGGCCTTAAAATTGTCCAAGCCATTGTCCGTAAGCTGAAATCCATACTCAAGTTCCGCTGGTTTCAGCGACAGCAGGCCGGAATTGCACAGTGTGGCGATGTCGATCGGTTGGTTGATGTCGATGCGATTGGTGTCGATCAGTACCTGCAGCTTCAGCAGTGAAATGGGCGGATATTGGCGGCGCATGTGATGGCCCTTGTAGTAGGGCTCGTATGGAAAACGCAGGTAGAAGGGCTGGTTGCCAGTTTCGTAACCCAGTCGCATGAAATTTTGTCGCTGACCAGAACCCTTGTTGCCGGCACCGTGTTTGTCGCCGGCATGCTGTGCTCTCCCCCGTTTGTCCTGAAAATGTTTTAAATTTTTCAGTCAGAATTCCGGGACTGGCTGTTGTGTTATTCAACCGGCCACTGGTTCACTTACGTTCTGTTTGGAGTTGGGGTTTGGCCGCAGATTGCCAATTTGTACGCGTGGCAATGTGCGCAGTAGCTTTAAAGCCTTGTCCGAGCTTTCACGCACATGTGCCATCTGCACTTTAATTAATTATAGCTCGATTTTACCAAATAGAAATCAACACGAGAACAAATAACTTTCCCGCAGTCGATTATCAACACTGGCCTTAGCAAACACTGTTAACAGCGTTGCCACACAATGCACTAAACTCGCGAACTTATATCAGTCCAGCCCTAGTCTAGTTAATCTCTAAAGAAACAATAAACAAAGTATTTAAATTAACCGAAACATATATATTATAAATTGTACAGTTCGTGAGTGTAAGCCAATCAAATATTATTCTAATTGCCAATATGAGTTGTGCCACGTGTCAGGACAATACCGAGCAAACAGCAAAATGTTTTTTAAGGCGCTGGACACTATTAAACAACACTTTTTGAGTAAGCCAGTTTCTTGCCGGAAAACACAATAATCTGACACTTTTTGTTACAGTGATGCAGGAGCTGTATACTGAAAAGGCCAATATTAATAGCCAGTTAAGCCAGCGTAATGATAAGCTGCACAAAGCCCTCGATATGTTGCGGCAAGGACAGGAGCCGCGCCTCAAGTCAAGCCCCAAACGGCGTCGACTCTCGCCAAAAAAACCGAAGTCACAGCAGAGGCGCCGCAACAGCACGCAAGTAACGGACAATATCTCGCCCCTGGTGCCCGAGAGTCAGAGCTCGCTAAATATGAACATAGCACTGCAGCAGGATGAAGACGAGGAGGAGATCATAACGGAAACGGAGCCAGCGATCAGTCCCTACAAGCCCTGGAGCACACGTCGCAAGCTAAGCACACGCAATTCCGAAAATGAGCAGCCGACGAGCACAACAATAACAACAGCAGCAGACGCCTGGCTGGGAAGAGTACCCAGGGACAGGCTGCCAGTGGGCAAGACGAAAATGTCGCTGACACTGCGCTCTGATTCTCCCAGATTGAAACAGACCCGCCTGCAATTTGATGCCGGCACAGGCAACAATGCGGGTGGCGATAAAGAAGTCATTGAGTCCAGTCCCAACTTGTATTCCTCGCTGAAACACGCCAAGCAATCGCGTTCACTTTTACAAAGGTGAGAGTTGACATATTTTAAGCTCTTTTATAACAACAATAACATTTGATAAGTTTGCAGAGCCGACAACAGCAGCGCCTTAGACGTGAAAACCACCGCAAACAGCGCCACGACCACCACCAGCAATAACAAGCCCGTGTTTGATATGGATGACGATGAGTCATTCTTTGATTTGTGCCCAGATCCGTCGGCACCTTTGCCTCGGCATACAGATGTTGCCCTGCCGCCTTTGAGCGGAACTTCCGACTCGTCCAGCGTAGTGCTGCTCACACCTGGCACACAAGATATTGTGTTTGTTGATGACAGCATTAATGAAGACAACACTTTGAACACAATGGACTTCATGGAGGAGGCCATTAAAGAGGATGACAAAGTTTCACTGACAAGGCTGCAGGAGTTCGAAGCAGAGCTAATCAGAAACCGCCAAATGCAGGCAGCTAAAGTAAAACCTAACCCCGAGGCCACAAATATAAAGCACGAGCCGCTTACAGAGCTACCCAGTGGGCACTTAGGCAATGAGTCAACCAAGCTGCCAGCAGATTTTGAAATAGAAGGAGACGAGCAGGAAGCGGAAGAGGAGGAGGAAATCTTTCCGCGTCCAATTGTGGTCAAACAGGAGCCCGAAATGAGTGTCAAGGAACGCTACAATATTAACTGTGTGCAGTGTGAAAAGGTATCTAATCATAGCCTTTTCTGTGTTTTTCTTTTAACAAGTTTTTTTTATATACTTTGGCAGTTTATCACATTTATGGGCACAAATTTGAACGATGAAAAGATACAAAGATATCTAAATAATTGCAGGCACGAGCGCGAGGAGAACAATACACCTCCTGGCTTTTGGAATCCGCACATGGTTTCATTTTCAGACGATGATCCACGCAACGAAGTTCATGTTGATCGTCGCTTTGTTGATCAGCGAAAGAAATAACAAAGACTTAAGACTTGTGGCCTATTTTTCAATAGGCCATCTACAATTTTTGCGAATGCTTTAATATACACATATCAATCATAGTAGCTTAATTGTAAGTTACAAATTGCCGCGTTTGGCCTGCTCGATCTCAATGGCAGTGAAGAGCGACTTGAAATTGCCAGCGCCAAAGCCCTAAAATGCAAAACAAATTTAAATAAAAGTAGTTTTTTGACAAGACAACATCGAACTTACATTGTGATTGAAACGCTGAATGACCTCCAGGAAGAGGGTTGGCCTATCCTGGCAGTTCTTCGTAAAGATCTGCAGTAGGTAACCATTTTCATCGAAATCTACGAGAATGTTTAGTTTCTTTAATATTTCCATGTCCTCCTTAATTTTAGTGCGGCTATGCGACAGCTGCTCCTGCAGTATATCGTAGTACGATGACGGAATGGTCAAGAATTCCGTGCCACGTGCCCGCAAGTTGCTCACAGCTGCAATAATGTCATCCGTATTGAGCGCTATATGCTGCACACCGGCTCCGCCATAGTAGTCAACATATTCTTGAATCTGTGACTTCTTCTTGCCATTGGCCGGCTCATTAATGGGCATCTTGACCGTCTCCTCATAGTTGGCCATCACGATGGAGCGCAGCGCTGAATATTCCGTGTGTATCTGCGAATCATCCACAGACCAGAAACGATGGAACTGCAAGATACGCTCATACCAAGAGGCCACGCTCTCCATCTGCAAATCCGGCTGATTGCCCACAACATGATCTATGAAGTTCAGCTTTGTAGACGGGAGATGCTGCAGAAGCACATCCTCTACACTGCGCTTGAAGCCAGGCAAAAATTCACCCGCATAGCCATTGCGCTCCACAAAAGTGTGCGTTGTATCGCCGTACTAAATGAAAGAAATGTTTATATTTAATTGTTTAAGATAGCGGTAATTAGGATATATTTAGGGAAATAACATTACTTACCGTCTTAATGGTGGCGAATCTCACAAAGCCATGAGTATCGCTCTCCTCCCAGATGTCGCGCACAACTTCAGCGCCTCGGGACACCGCCAGGCTAAAGATTGCGTTCAAATCCTCCACTTCGAAGGCCACATCCTTGACACCATCACCATGCTGCATCAAGTGCAAACCATGCTCCTCGTCACCGGGCGCGTACGCCGATACAAACACAAAGACAATTTTATTTTGGCGCACCGCATGCTTCGCATAGCGTCGCTCTCCCGTCTCCAATCCCTGATAGCCAAGCGGTTCAAAGCCCAAACGGGTCGTATAATAACTGGCCGCCTGCTTGGCGTTGCCAACGTAAAACGTTAGATGATCAAAGCTTAGGAATTTGCCGGCTTCTGGCTGTACAAAATTGCAGTTAATTATTTTCTACAAAGGTTTGTTAATGTACTAATGTGTACTCACTTTGGTTCCTTTGTCAGTATAGCTTGTCTTGTTGGCAAAAAATGAAAAAATAAAAAATTTATTGATTACATATAGTCTATAGTCTTTAAGAAATGTTGTATAATATCAATAAACAATCTTCAGATAAGAAAATCCTCTTAAAAACAACGTCACTGTATTATTATTTATTTTTAGGTAACATTTTTGTGTATCGACTCCTTAACTTTTTTGTTAGTTGTGCTACAATATCGAATAATCCTTTGATACACACTTTTCTTGTATGTCATAGCACCATTTTATATATTGAATAATTATTACCATTATCACTCAGACTCAATGTATGCAAAAGTCTTCCTCACACGCGGTATTTTGAAATATCTGTCAAGAACTTCGCAGCGATTCGCCGATCTTTTAGCGATCTTCACAAATTGACTATGGCTAGGCCACGCTGAAATGACGCTTTATATAGGCCCCAGCCAATTGATCTGCTGATCAGGTGAAAATCCCGTACTACCAACAGCTAATTTAAATATATGTCAAACTAGTATTTTGTTTACGTGTATTCCACGAGCTACATTAAAAATCTGGTTGTTGTTGTTATTGTTTATAATATTCGCATATTCAAATAGGAATTGTAGATTTGTTTACTCGAACAGGTGGTTACCCACCAACATGTAACGTGTACATTTGTTTATCGTCTAAGCGAATTAACTGCAAGTTCTGTTATTATTTTGCTTGGCAACTATGCGTATCGTATCTCTAAAGTGATTTGCTCTATTAAATGCTATTCGCATTTCGCCGCTTATTATGCATGGCACCCAAAATGTTTATGATATGAAGTTTTTGTTTTCGGATTTTTTTAAGAATATGCCGGCTGGCGCTTAAATATTCATGAACTCTACAGGTTTGTTGGGTTAAAAAAAAAAGAAGTATACTTGTCCACGGGCTCACTGACAGGTTGAGTTGAACTGGATTCTGTTGCGAGCCCCCAAAATTTCTCATTTATGAATAGAAACAGATTATATAAGAAGTACCTCTTAACTTTTATTTGTTGTTTCTTATATTCCAAAGTTGTTGTTAATCATAATTTTTTATAAGAATTTGTTTAAAGCAACACGAGTTTTAAACAGCTAACAATTTATTTTAATTTTTTTAAATTTTTTGAATTTTTGCGTTATTTAATTATTTAAATCATGTTAGAAAATAGTTCATACAAGTTTTAATATTTATGCCTTGATAAACTCTGCAAAAAGAATTTGTTTTAGTGATAAGAAATGGAAAAGCCCATTAACGCCAATATTATTATTTTAATTACTTCCACTGCAGTGTAAAAGCATATTAATCACAGATAAATTTGTTATCGAACGCTATTAATTTTTTCTCGTATTTTTTATTTTTTTTTTGCTGAAGAAAGATAAGAAAACTACATTTATTGTTTCTCTAGTGACATAGTTTTTGTTTTTTTACAGTAAAGCACATTGTTAATGGCCCTTTTGACATGTGCCATCAATGCGACAATGGCTGCTCTTAGATATCCCGCAACCTCCTCAAGCCCTTTACCTAGATTGCCAGATTTTCGCTTTGGACGCGCCCTAATAAGACAATCATAATAAATGTCAAGCATCAAATTGGCTGTATGCCAATGGCCATTTGGCCCAATCGACTATCTCAAACTGTCCTACGCTCCGCTCACCGCCCTCGAGAATCCATAGTTTGTCAGTTCATCATTAGTTCATCGTCGCCAGCAGCTGGGGATATCGTCTGGGGCTAATCATTAACGCTTAACCGCTTGAGTTCAGACGCTGCTTATACGCCATGTGTGTTTGGTATTTTTTCTTTCCTTTGGCTAGTATTTTTGGCACATAAATCGATTTGAATGGTGCGAGACGAAGGCTTAATTTATGAAGAGTGTCACAATTTGAGGAGCAGATGCGTCTTAGGATTACCAAACACCTGACACAATGCTAGTGCATCATTTGTCAATTAGAGCAAGAGGGGGCGGCATAAGAAACATCAGCAAAACCTGCCCTATCCCAAGTATGGCCCGCGTAACACTTATGAAAATTTAAAGAAATCTTTTAATGGGATTTGTACATTATAACAGAAAAACATATATAGATTTAAACATTACAAACTTTTTATTGAATTTATTAGAATTGAGTTTTATTATTGCTTAATTTTGAAAATATGTTCAAAATTTAAATTCCACACAAATGATTGGAAAATTGGTGAAAGATTTTTTCAAATTATTTTATTTACAATTCACAGTCTGCACTTATTCCTTAAACCTTTCCTGAAACCTTTTTTTTTGTAATATGTCATTTTAGTTGCTAAGGAAATAGTCTATTTAATATTATTTCCGTTAAGTTTGGCTGTTTGTCGAAATTATTTTTGATGGCTCTTCACAAACCGTCGTTAATCAAATATTCCCAGTGCTGCTCTAACACTATTTATAGTATATTTCTTGTATTTTACTCAGACGATTCTCATTCCCTAAGCCTAAACAAACTTCTGGCTTTAAATATCTGTGACTCTGTTGTCCTTGGCGAAGGTTTTTTGCGCCGTTGCGCAGGTTTCTTTGGGTTTGATGTGGGTAGCCTGTTGCTAATGGTAGGGAGATTATATTACCTATGCTCCCGTTAGCTTGTCTGGCTGTCTCTCCCGCACGCTCTCTCTCTCTCTCACACATTCTGCATGCGCTTCTCAGGCGAGCGCTCACTTAGCCACGGTAAAGGCATTGCCAGCAGCAAGCAAAGCAAGTTGCCGGGGGTTGCTTTTTGGGCTTAGAGGGTGCAAAGGACAAAGGACAAAGGATGTATGGAGTTGTTGCCATAGCCGCAAGCTGTCGGCGCCGCAACGTCGCCGTCTGCGTCACGTTTTCAGTCGCTGTCAGAGTCTCGTTTATTGCGTTTCGAAAACAACAAGAAAAAATCACACAAACAAACGTAAATTGTTTATTTCATTTAAAAAGCTGGGTAACGGTAACAAAAAAAACTGCTCTATTATTATGAAAAGCCAAACGAACTTGAACTGTCGCTAGTTTTCTAACAAAATAGCGGAAAAAAGCTAGAAAAAACTGAAAATCATTTGTCGCCATCTATTTTGCTATTATGCTGTGTTCTCATTTTATTTTTTTAAATATTGACAAATTTGTGCTTTGACCGGCATATGATTAAAATCTTTGTGTGCACCCAAAAACCAAAAAAAAAAAAACCAAAGATAAAACCCCGCAGCAAGGCAACAATTTAAAAAATTCACGCATTGAGAGCATTTTAATGTAATCGCTAGTCTGTTGGCTATTAAAAATAGTTTTCATTATGATATACTTTTTTTATATGAATGTATATCCAGTGCGATTTGCTGATTGATTGTTCAGTGTGAAAATGGTCATATTTTAAATTTTACAGTATGTCTAGTTTTGAACGTTGCCATGGCGCTGGTAAAGTGAATAAAACGCCAGCTGCTTTGGTTGTTGTGATACAAATGGGAAAAACGCGCGCGTTTTGCGAGTGTTTTGAAATCGCGTTAAAAGTTTGCGTTAGTTTGAGTTGAAAATATTGAAATATATGGTGATCCAAAACTTATACTGGCATGTTATATAAAAGAAAACGGTTTTTATTGCATGCACTTTTGGCGTTAAACAATAAAAAAAAAACAAATTGAAAAAAAAATACTCACTTTGAATATTTGGGTAAATAAAATATTAAATTCTAATTATATAATATCTAGTAATGAAATTGAGTAGAAACAACTTTTTAAAACTGCTCTTTTTATGCAGATTTGCAAACAGAACAAGTAATTGAAGTTTGCGTGATATACAACTATTCAAGGCAATTCTTTCAGTACCACACCCAACGGTATTTGCACCCTCTTTCGGCTGTACCTCCCTCTTTGAACCGGCTTAACATCACTTTGACATACCAAGGGGCGCATTGGACGACACTCTTCTCTCACCTTGACACGTATTTCACGTAATTGCCTTGTCACAATATCCTTTTTATTAAGCTGCCTGCATTCAAATATAGTTCTTGATTTCGATGTCGTCATATGGCAGATATTTAAACACATTTCTATAGGCACATATCAAATGGTAAGCCAAAGTCTTTTGAGCAGTGGCAGCACAACCACAAAAGAAAAACAATAACCGCCCACAATTTGTGGGCCAGAACCAAAATTTAATAGTCTTTGTGTAATACTAGAAAGTTGAATCCATAAAATTTCGCTTTCAAAACAAAAAGAAAAAAAAATTAAAAACTGCAGACGCCTGTCAAGATTTACGATGCGGCATAGAGGGGCGCGGGGAGTCACAACAGGTTGCAGCAGCATGACAAATAAACAAATAAAGGGGGACGCCAACATGTGGAGCCTAGAACAGATCAAGAACTTCCTCAACACATCGTTGATACGAATTTTATGTTATTTTTAAACACACACAAATTATGAGGCAGCCGCCCCAACTACTTTTACCCAGTATACCCAGTTCTCTATTTAAAGGGATGCGCCTCCGGGCTGCTAGGTGAGCATAAATTATAAAAATATTTCAATGTGTGTCAAATTTTGTTTGCCCAGGCAGCCCAGGAATGTTGTACTGCGTGTTCTGCATCGTTTTCAACAAATTACCAGAGATTATTAAGTGTCATCTTATTAATGGACCATACACTGGTTTTCCGCTATATGTCTTGGATGGGTTGATTAAACGACTGTTGATAGGCGCTGCTAATCAGTTGTTGTTTGGGAAATACCGACTGAATAGGATGTGTGATTTACAAACTTTAATAATGCATAGGCGTATTGAAAATATAAATCCCGGAATATAATTTTTAATAAAACTCTTATAATGATTAGTACACATAATTATATAAATACATGAAGATATTAAAAGAAAAATGTGTATAACAATTCTTCCAAAATGAGTGATCTAAGTGACACAAGGTTTCGAACGATCCTCGTTGTTAACTAAGCACAGACAACTCATCTATTTAGAATTGACTAATTCCTGTACTGATAATAATAATAAAGATAAATAATGAGTTGCTTCACTCATTACTTAATTTTTATTATATTTATATATAAATAAAAAAGTTTTTCCCAAAAAAAGCTTAATTTCTCGTCATTCCCATATATGATAAACTTAAATTACGATTATATATTTAAATTTGTATAAAATTGGCAAGATCGAAAATATCTTAAAATCATCTCAATTACATAAAGTTTCGGACACTGTGACATAAACACAATCTCCCGCACTGCTCTGATCCTAATCTGCTCTGCTTTTCAAAGCAAATATTTGATATTTTTTTTTATTTATTTATTTTTTATCAGAAAACTTTATCATTCACACGCAATAGTTGCAGCTCTGCTTTTCAAATCAAATATTTGATACATTTATTTATTTATTTACTTTTTATCAGAAAACTTTACGATTAACAAGAAATAGTTGCGCAAAGGGTTGCCTTTAAAAAGTCAGCAAAAAGCAACGGTAGCACTCACTTTGCCATAAGCATATCGACTGAAGCGTTCGCCCAATCAGCAGCCCAAAGGCTAAGCATGCGTTAACTCTCACGTTTACGTTAACATTGCTGCCGACGCCAACGCCAACGCCGCGTGCCGCTTCGTCGCTGCGTCGAGTCGGCCGTTTGCTGGGGAGACGTTGTGGCGCATCGCTCAGAACGGATTTGCATAGGCAGCGGAACGGACGTTGAATTCGACGATTTTCTCGTCTCTTAAGTGGTTTTTCGTATGCGAAAAAACGACGCAACGCGCGTATTGTTGTTGTCATCGTTTTCGGAAAAGTGTTTTTCTTTAGTGAAAAATGAGTTTTTTGTAACTTTAATTTATGAATGGAGGACGCGCGGAATGAGTCGCCGGATTGCTGGATAATAAATTACGCGCCAAATACCAAAAATATTTGTATTCCAAATAAAAATTCCAAATAATTTATCCGTAACTAAAGAGATGAAAGATGAAAATGTGTAACATCAATTTATGTGAAATGTGGAAATAAAAACCAAAAATATTTATAATTGTAATTATTATCTAAAAATTAAATTAAAACGGTAACGAAAGTTTTTCAAATGTTACTTGCAAATGCTTGAAATGTTGGAAAGAGAAAATTCAAAATAAAAAATAACTATATTATAGTTTTTTAAATATACCATAATAATATATACATATATAAAACAAGAGGATAAAATAAATTAATTAAAGGCCAGTCTGTGTTGTAACATCAAATAGTTAAGTTAGACGATTAAAACATATGTGCACAGATTTCTTTCAATCAAAACGTCTATCGTACAATTTCAATCTGTAGCTTTTAGCGTTAAAAGGCGTTAAGGAATGCCTAGCGCAAAATTCTGATCTGAGAAAAACTCAAGTCGTAAAATTATCCAACAAATTGTTTTAATCTCTAACAAAAAAAACATATGTATAAACCAATCAGCTGTAAAGTGTATATGGAAAAACAGAATCGCTCGATCGGAAAACTAAATAACATTTTAGAACCTAATACAGAATGCATTCTTTATACGCATTAAGTACGCTATATTCGATATGACCGCATTTCTAATATACTAAAGCGTCCCTCTCTCCATCCCCAATGCTCTCCAGCACTTAGCACGACTTACGGATGGTATCAAATTACGAGAACAAACAACGAAACCCACAAATTATTAAATATTAATGTGACTAAAAACTTCAAAACATAATGTGGAATACTGCACAAATTTCTAACGAGCTATCCAGCTCAAGTGATTGTAATACGAGTGAGAACTGCGGTGCCTGCCAAAGATTACGCGAAACCAAAGGAAATCATATGCACAATAGTGTTGTATCGAATATTCGTGCTGAATGGACCACATTCCTGCATCTAAGTCTTTTCTTGCTGCTTTGCGTTAGCTCGACATTGGCCGCTCCACAAAGCTCCTGCATACTCTGTGATAAGGAGGATCTGACTGTCAGGACTCCAAAATTTAGCGACACCTACGAGGAGATCACGTTTGATCATCAGGTGTCTCGTCAGCAAGCCATTCAAGCGCTGCGCAAGTACAATGAATGTAAGCCTCAAATCGTTGTATCGTAAATGTTGGCCAAGGAATTGTCATTTTTGACCTCAACTGATTATCTCCTCTCTTTCTCTTTTGTAGCACGACATCCTTGCAGTTATAGGAAATGCACTGCAGATGACCTGACTTATTGTTTGGGCTCGCAGTTCATAAAAGATCATTGCGGGTGCGAGCTGCAGCATCGAGAAGGTGAGTGGCGGCCAGTCAGATAAGAATAATATTAAGATATTTATGAGCTGCCGGCATTCCGTGCACACATGGCGCCTAACAATAACAAACAAACAAAATTGTAAACTCTGCAAATTCTCACAGGTAAACAAAAGAGCTGAAAACTCTTGAATGCGACTGAAAATGAAAACGCTGGCGAGTGCCACTAACCCACTTAAGAGAAGCTTTAGTAAAGCTCCATTAGCCCATTATTACATTACAGCAACAATTTCAATTTCATTGGCTAATGAGCGACGGGCACGCAATGAGCGCAGCTCAAAGATGATGCAAGCTAAGCGCACCACTAAATAGTCTCATAATTGGGCGGGTTCGATTCGGTTGCTCTGTCCCTTTCTCTCACTCTCTTTGCTTACTCTGTCACATTAGCACGTGGCCATCGCGGAAGTAGTTACTCGAAAAAGTTGTGGTCCACATGTCTTAACCGCAGCTACGCTCCATTGCATTGATTTGCATATAGCTACAGTATTTACACGTTATAATGGAAGCAATTATATGCAGTTTATGTTTCGATTAAAAGTGTAAGTTTTTTTACAGTTAGACATTTTATAGATACTTTTTTTTAAGTTTTTTAAAATGTATATTAAAAATTTATAATATTTGGGCATTATTTTTTGCATGTTTATGTTCTTTAAACAAATTTGCAACGCAACATTTTTTTTTATCAATTTAAGTTTAACTGTTTCATTTGACGGTCGGAGCCATTTAAACGTCGTTTCACTGTAAATAAACTGACATTCCAAGTGTCCAAGCGTCAGTTTATAATTTTCTTTACTATTTTTTTGTTTTATTTTTTCTGTTTTTAAGTTTTTATGTTTGCGTTGATGTGCATTGGCGGCTGGTCGTCGTTATGTGGGTTCGGCACTTCGTTCGTATTTTCTACACTTGAATGGTTTTCTTCAAGGCGTGCACAATTTTCCGTTTCGCATTTTTTCCAAATGCACTCGCATTCAAATTGTTCTATGTGTTCTAGTAAATGCGCTCATTAAATTTAATTTTCTGTAGTTATTTTGCTTTTTTTTTTATAGACTCATATTGAGATTCTAATTAGGTTTGTTTTTATGGCCTATTGGGTAACCAGTCCACGAACTGAAGGTTGTCATTGAGAAAGTCCTAACAATCCTAACAAAGCCTGCCTTTATATTGATTAGTAACAATCTAATATTTGCAAATATTTGCGGGCAAAACGGAGGTTTTTCGATCTAATCAATTTTCGGGCTAGGGTAAACAAAATGCAAAGTGCCTATTTCCTTTTCAATATTATTTTCAGTGAGTAAGACCTTTATGTGACATACAAACTCTACTCGTATTTACTGATTGAAAGTGGCTAGAATAAAATAGCAATAAAATAAATACATTTGTAGTCGTTGCTCTACTTTATATGCAGTAGTGACTGAACCTTAACCCGTAAAGAGATTCCATTGCATCTTGAATGTCTCCTTATCAAACGACTCAAATCAATCTCAAACTCAATCAATAAATCTCAACAACAAAATCGACTGTTTCTAGCTCTTAATATAGTATGTGTATTTATGGAACTAAAATATTTTGCCACATACTTTGTTTTTATTTAATATGCAACGCCTTTAGCCCTGACAATAGCAACATCAGCAACCAAGGCATTCAATTGGGTACGTGACCAAAATATCATGAGGCACCTGTTCTATAGCTTATGAATTCTATGAATGAAATTTCTTTCGATTTTACCGCTCTGTGGGTGGTTATGGGCTTCTGTTGTATGTTGCAACGACTTTTAACCATTTTTGTGAACTGTTTGTAACGCCAATTGATTGTTGTCAACATTTTGGGCAATTATGTTTAAGACTTTTGTGCAGTTTTAACACACAAAGAGTTGTCAGTAATTTGCATATTAAACATAAAATATTTTAATATGATTTTTGAAGTGGCGTTGGCGTCATTTGATGAATCACAAAACAGTGCAATTAGATTGAGGAAGTTAGTGAATATCAGAAGATTTCAAGTAAATAAATACTTTGGCTTTTATAAATAACCCTTTATGTATTTCACAATATAACATTTGTGAACAAATTGATAAAAATTGATAAAAATTTGCAAACGAGACTCTAAGAAAAAACTAGAATTTTGTAATTTATTTACTTCCAATCATAGGCCAAATCCGGCCAAGGTAAACATTTCTTAGCTTGAGAATAATCTCAAAATTCCTAAATATAAGACCCAAATGCACTTTATATAAATAAAGTTCTTCTTCGGAAGGTTGAAATAATAAGAACCAATACGAAAGTTCTTGTTATAAATATTTTGTATAATCAGAAATGATTCATCCTTCATTTAAGTATATTCAAAAATTAAGATTTAAGTAAAAAACATTACGAATTCCGTGGGTGCTTAAATTTTTGACGGCTTTATTCTCTGAGTGTACTTTAATTGTTTGTTTAGATAAAATGTTCTTAATATTCTATGCTATTATAGTTTTGAGATTTATATAAGTTGTATATGGATATCAAAAATCAAATTTTTATTTTATATATAGATTAAATCAAGTCAGAATCCGTTTTTCTCACTCATGCTGCATCAATCATAATTATTAGCAGCGCAGTTGTAATTTGCTATATTGTTTTTTGTTTTGTTCTGTATTTTTACGATCTGTCGATTTGCATGATTTTGATTTTTGTCATGTCCTCGCATCGTGTCAGCTGTCTCAAAAGATTAATAACGCAATTTTGAACAGCAAATTGATCTGGCATTATTATATGTATATAGTGACGCGCATGTCGATTTGCATTAAATTTAAAATAATTACATAATTGGATAAATATTTGTGTCACGCAGCAAGCGAAACAATGAGTTCGGCCATTATTCCAATTTGAAAATGGAACTTTATTAAAATCAACACGTTTAGTTTATATAAACAAATGTGTAAACAAGTTCCTGAGTTCGACATGGCCTCCAGAAGAACAATATTTAGTCAGTCAGGCAGTTTTGTATTGTTTGGCAAATAATTTGTTGGTTTTGGCGCTGCGCCTAATAAACATATTCTATTTTATTGGCTTCCGTTTCTACTTAAACCACAAGCAGCATAAAAATATTGAAAACCACAACTATCTGCAATAATTTTAAGTGCCTTTACTTAAAGTTTTATTTAAAAATATGCAATAATATTAAATATATGGTGCATGATGTCAGGGTCAAGAGAAAATGCCTTTCAGCCACAGTTTGCAGCAAATTTTTCTTATGAATGACAGCGACAGCTGATCATATAAAATCAAGTCTATGTCCATATGTCAGTTTGGAATCCCTAGATTTGTTTAAATTATCAAAACTATAGCCAACCAAGCATATTGCCTAGTTTTTGTATTGGAAAATGTGGCAATTTTAGTTGTAACGAAGAAATCTTATAGATATTTATAGAGATATACAATGAATAATTGGAGAATATTCTTATGGAAAACTGCACAGCTCGAACACTGTTGAAAAAATGTATATTTACATTTATTTATTAACCATATATGTATGTACATAAAAATAGCGATATTTGAATTTGTTTAATTTTGAATCTTTCAGAGGGCCTGCCCTACGTGCCGCATATATGTTATTCGGAAGAAAAGGCCTTCAAGCCTTCGATGGGTTCCTGTTTCTTATACGAGGAGCTCAAGGAATGCTGTTGCGCATCCGCTTTGGTCAAAGAGTGTAAGTGCGATTGGAATGTTGATGGATGAGTTTCAACGAGAAATGCTATTTGGTCCGCACGCTGATGCATGATCATAAAATACTTATATTTGTGTATACAGAAATCAGTGCTAAATGCTGGGGCCACTCAACACTCATACACGCCCATCCGAAAGATTAACAAAGCGATGCTAATTTCATAATGTAAATAGACACGATCGCTTTCGGCTCGATAAACAAACCCAAGAAAGGCAGCAAGGTGATCATTTTTATACGCAGTTGAATCAAATCATGATAATTAGATTTAGTTTATAACGCTAATTGAAATAGCTCAGCGTTTTGTAGGCAACAAAGGCATCATTCGAATTGCTTTATATCATAAAATATTTGCAGAGCTTGGGCATTACAAATGGGCATTATAAATTTTAAGGATAATTAACGGCATGTTTATTATTTATTCCAAAAGTTCTGTTGAACAGATCCAGTTTTAGAAAATAAACAAAGCACTTGGGATAAATTAAGTGCCGCCTCATAAATAAATATGAGTTGAGCTGCAAAATAAACTAGCTTTTGGGGCATTTAGCATTAGTATTTAATAGCTACAATTACAGCCCTCGATTAACACAAACGCTCTTTTCATCTGAAACTTGAGTAAATAAGCAAAATTTGTTTAATCTATCGAAAGTCTCACACTGGCTACAACATGAGATTTTTCTTTGCAGCATACTAAACTAATATAACGAACTGTAATATTAATAAGTAAAAAAAAGTGATATATAGTGTACATCTAAAGACTATTCTAGCGGCATACAACAATAATTTCTTAATTAATTTTCAGGTATGCTGCAGTTACATTCTTAGAAAATATTTTAAAGTTTTAACTTTGCGTAGTGCGTATATGTTAACTAAAATAATATAAATATGATTAACTATTCACTAAATTGCTTGTTCTCACATGTCGAATATTCTCTAACAAAAGAAACAATTTTGTCTTTCCAGGGCGACACATATCGGGCGCTTCATTTACCAAACCAAAATCCATTTTGAGCTCTTTACTGGTTTCACTGAGCTTACTACACTGGCGAATCAGAAGGCGTTTAATTTGTTAAAGTTGAGCATTGGGAGGGGCCGGGGTTAGGGCATACAATCTACTAAAACATAGTCATTGTCATGTAGGCATCGATCGCAAAAACTCGCCGAATATTTAGCCGCTAATAAGTGTACTTAGTTCAAAATAACACAGATCAAACTAATTTGGTAAGCACTGTATATTTATATTTAAGCGTTAATAAATATAAATTTGTATGTAGTTATATATTACATTTATTTATGTTTAAAGCACTTAATTTACTGCGGCTGGAGATGCTGTGTTGTATGTGTAACAAAATCGTAATCTAATGTGGCGTGCACACAATAGAAATAGTATAAACAACACAAAGTATGAACAAAATTAAAAACAATGCATTATAGAAATAAGTTGCTTCAAATTCCTATAAGAAAATGGCAAATATAGTTGCTTAAATACTAGTTGGAGTCGCATACTTAAATCTAAACGGTCCACTAAACCTCGAGTTCAGCAAGTCGGCCTTAAGTCTACGTAAAGTCTACCACCTCTCTTGGCTTTATAAGCTGGTGCGGCTGTTAAGCGTACGCTGTAATGCATTCACACAGGACAGCACGTCCTCATAGTCCTTGGACCACTCACGTAAATTGCGCTCCAATGTCTCCAGTCGCGTTTGCCCCAGCCGCATGCCACCATGCTTGATGGCCGCATAACAGGAGCAGGCCAATAACTTGAAGCATTGCCTTCGAACCGCATTGTGCGAATTGCTTTCCCAGTTGGGGGTGCTCGCCACACATTGCCAGGCCATTGTGACGTAGTCCACCAGTGCATCCCAGTGTGTGGAATCATGCAGACGCTTAGCCTGTGTTTGCAGCAGTCGCTTAAACTCATTCATATGTATGGCTGCCTTTGAGTAAGCAGCGGCATCTGTTTTCTTGCACAGTCGCGACGTGGGCAGAGATTTGAAGATGAGCCGTTTGGCGTAGTGCAGCTCCTGCTCCAGCAAACTATAAATATTCAGAGAATATATAAGTAGTTATTGTAGACGTCAGACGTTGACTTACCCTATGTCTGGCGTGGGCAGCTGGGCGCGTATCTTCTCCTCGGCGCCTTGTGTGGCTGTCGCCGTGTCCTGTATTATATTGCACATTATCAACTCAATCAGTTGCTGCTGTGAGAGGCCCTGCAGCAGCGCTGGCAGCGGTACTTCGCTGTTCGTCTGCGCCACGGGACGATCGTCCATTTTCAGTTTCTTCACTATCGGTGTGCCTGGCCAGAGCTGTTGCTTTGTGCTGGTCAATTTGATGGGTGAGTACGTTTCCATTGGCGTCGGTTCGGGCGGTGTGCTGCCCATCGTTAATCGCTTGCGTGGTGAGCTGCGCAATATCATGCCGCTGGTTAATTGCAGATTTTTCGTGGGCGTACGCTGAAATGGACTGCGTATTGGATTGCCGCTGCCGCCGACGCCGCCGTTGACTTTGTCTGGTGAGAAGGTCGTTGTGAAACGACGACGTCCGCGTTGCCGTATGATTAGCTCATCTGGGGAGGGCAGCGGCGAGAAGCTAAAGTCCTGTGCTTGCGCCACATTCAAATCATTGTCCACACGCAGTCCTAGGAGCCCACCGCCGCCGCCACCGCCATTGGGTGTATTGGCTGTGGCTGCCGGTGTGGGCTCATCGGGCGTGCGGCGATTGGCATTTGTCGGTGTATTCGCAACACGTAGCGCCTCCAGACGATCGGGTATCTCAGCCAGTGCCATGCGCGTCTGCAATGTCGGTGTCGTTGTCGTCATTGTTGTAGCCAAAGTAGCTGTAGCTGCAAAAATCAACGCGAAAATTAGCTGACATTGCCCGGCAACTGATGCGTATTGATTATGTTTGAAGGATTCGTCTTGTAGTTTGTTTAGCTTGCTCTTGACTTTGCCGTTTACCTTGCTCGTTGCTAGACTATTTATATTTTGTTTAGTTTTGTTTGCCAAAATTGCGCCAATTCATATGGCAAGCTCAGGCAGGGCTACCAAATAATATAGAGTTGTCGTTGCACACCAAAAACAGCGATATGGCAAGCCTCCGCATGGGTATGAATTTAGCAGTCTGGCCATATCGTTCTTTACTTGCGCTCACT
The DNA here is from genome assembly GCA_035041545.1 of Drosophila colorata. Classification (NCBI taxonomy): domain Eukaryota; kingdom Metazoa; phylum Arthropoda; class Insecta; order Diptera; family Drosophilidae; genus Drosophila; species Drosophila colorata. The sequence goes on from JAWNLD010000222.1 coordinate 1,478,993, forward strand.
TCACTTACATTGCCGGCGTGTTGAGCTGCTGCTTTAAATTATTAAATTATTTTAAATTAAATTCATTCTTTAAATAAACATAAATCATAAATATGTTTCTAAAAATATGTTCCGAGTTTGAGCGGCTGCGTTATATACACGCCGTCAGCAGATTTCGCTGCTTCGGCGATTGAACAATGGCCGCCACGTGAACCACGTGGTATAAATTGCATTTGGAAACTCGGTCTTATAAATTGGTGAGCGAGGTGAGTTTTGAACATTGTGCGAAATATGAATTATTATTCATGCAACTCGAATGATGATAGCTTCATACCCAAATCAGAGCAATTATGTTGAAATCTATTTAACATGCATCACCATCTGACAACGAGTTAATTAATTTTTTGCTCCGTATCAAATGTGTTTCATATGAAAATGTATTAATATCTATTTCATTTTTGTTTTAGGTTTTTGCTGGAAGCCAAAGAAAATTTGTAGGTTATACATAACCTCATAACCTATACTTGGACGTAAGTTTGCTTTTTATTTTTTGTCGTATTTACTTTCTTATGATGATAGCTTCATATTCAACTCAGAGCAATTATGTTGAAATCTATTTAACATGCATCACCATCTGATTTTAACACATAAAACCTTGCCAGCTTAATTTTGAGAGGCATTTAATAATCTGTTTAAATTTACTTTTAGGCATATTCGAATCAGGGAAACTGAAATGGAAGATGGAAATTACTTCCTCAACCACGCTGGAAAGTAAGTTTTCTATTTATTAACATTCAAACTAAATACTTCCTACTGATGAAAACTTCATACACCTAACTCAGAGCAATTATGTTGAAATCTATTTAACATGCATCACCATCTGATTTTAAATAAAAATCATGTTTCCGTAATGTGAAATACAATGAACTAATTTCTTTACAAAAATGTTCTTTCAGGTTTACAGCGTTTTGAATCAGATGAGGCTAAAAGATTTCATATATTAGTTTTATTTATGAATAATATGTAAAAATAAACTTATAAACAACTTATACAACTGTTTAACACTTCCAACAACTCGCTTGTCAACGACTCCACAGCAACAAGAGCAGCATTAGAATGACGTTCCTTGAGCTTGGCTGACTCCAGCTGATGCTGCCACTGAATTCTGGCAGGACATTGCCGTAAGCCAGCTCCTTGTTGGCCGCCGTGCGCTCCGTTGCGCCGTGCTCAGTGAAATCCCGCTTCTTTTTGAAACTCTCGTAGTACCAGTCCATGCCATCTTTGCGTTCCGCCCGCTCGCCGACCCGCACATCGGGCTGCGTGTCGGTGCGCTTCTGTGCCTGCCTGGCCGTCAGCTGTTGCTCGCTGGCGAAGCTCTCATTGTCCGCGCTGGGCGTGGTGCGTTGATACTCCTCCGCCGTGGGCTGTGCCAACTGTTGCTGCTGCTGATGGTGCGCTGTGTACACCTTGGTGATGGTGGAACGGCCGCCGGGCGGGCGAACAGCTGCTGCTGCTCCTCGAGTAGGCGCAGCGGTCACCTGTCCGCTGCTGGGCGTGGCCTTATAATCAGTGGATGCTTCTGTTGTCGTTACCCAGGAGTGACTTTTGATCTGTGCCACATGTTCCTCCGGTGGCGGTATCAACAATATGGTCTCTGCTGTTGTTGCCTGAAACAGTTTCGGTGGACGCAGCAGCGTCACCGACTGCGCCTCCAGATCGTCATCGTCGTACTGCGAATCCTCCGCCTGTTGCTCGCTGGAGGCGCTGCTCCTGACAGCTTCTGTTGTGCTTGTTGTCGTGGTCGACGTCGTTGTTGTTGTTGTTGGGCGTGCAGTTGTCGTTGTCATCGGTCGAGTGCTCTTCACGATTGCCATCTGGGTGGTCACATCGGGCGTAATTTCGGTGACCTCGTATGTGGCCGTTTCCGTGCTCTCTGCGCTGCTCGTTGGCCGGGGTGGCGCCTGGACCTGCACCTGTTCCTGGCGCACGGCAATGGGCACAAAGTAACGCTCCATGTGCGGCTTGTCGGTAACATTTACCGGCTCCACCAGTCCGCGACGCTGCTGCGGATCGTGCACAGGCATAAAGCCGCCCACATGAGCGGGCACAATGGGTCGAAAGCCACCGCGCTCGATGCTCGCCGGCTCACGAAAGGTGGTGCGAAAGACGCCAACAGTTGTGGCCGCGCCGCTCTCATTGCTCAGCGCCTCCTCCGCCGAGTTCGTGGTCACCTCGGTCTCGCCATAGCGATTGCGGGCGCTGGGCACCGCCTGCTGCTGATGCTGCTGCTGTTCCCGCAGATACTTCTCGAACTCGGCGCTGTTCGGCTGATACATGCGCGTTTTGCCCCGTCCCGTGGGCAAATTCACATGCGCCATGCGGTGGGTGGCCGGCATCGGGTCATCCTGATCGGTGCGCTGTTTCCTTCCGCGCTCGCCAAAACCAAAGAAGCGGCCCAGACTCAAGCTGGGTATGGGATAGCCAAAGAAGGTGAAAGGCGAGCCAGCGCCGGCCGCCGGCTGTGGGCGTCGATTGAAGTATTTGGTGTGGAGCAGCGTATTATTCAGATCGAGGTTGGCGCTGAGCGTCGGCGTCGGCCTGGGCCGCTGCGAGCTGCTGCCGACCGCATTGCTGGCATCCGGCACGTCCGTGGAGTCCACGTACTGCTCGTAAAAGTACTCGCTATCGCCCGCCATCGGACGCTCGCCGTGCGCCTCACACTCGTCATTGAAGTCCTCGGGCAGGTCGCGCTGGAAGACATCGCCGTGCTCGTTGAGCAGCGGCAGATGGTTGCCATCGGTGCGCTCGTTATTGTCGCCACCATTGAAGAGCTCCAGGCCAACACACAGGCTGCGTTCCATGCGAGCGGCGCGCAGTAGGCGACCGTCCTTGCACTTGGGTCCGGGATAGGGGAAATTGGTCTCCTGCAGCCAGACGGAGAGCCACTGCATCTCGCAATTGCACTCAATGGGATTACCTAAGCGGGAAGCATAATTATATAGATTGAATACAAAACGAAGATCCTTTGCATTTAAAATTCAAGAAATATTTTTCTTAATTTTATGAGAAATTCAAATATTTGAAAATTCAAGGTCAATAATCCTATTGGATTGCAATTGAAGGACTTCTTGGGTATCTATATATAGCACTGTTCCTGAAAATATTTTTATACTCGTTCACGAAGATAAAAGAGTATATTGCTGTCCGTCCGTCTGTGCATGCGCCCACTGGGGGAGTGGCAAATCGATTTAATCTTTGTATCTCCTTCAGTTTTAAAGCTAGATACAGAAAATGTTTTTGGACAGATTACTGTTAACATTCTTTAAAGATGGCCTAAAATTTGTTTATAGAATCTATATACTAAGGCGCGAAAATCCATATTTCCCATAATATTTTACAGACAAAAACCGATATTTTTCCAAAGAATAAGACCGTTTTCGACTCTTTCAAGCTGTTATTTTGCAGTGAACGAGTATTGCGCAGTCGGCTACACCCGACTGTCATGTTCTAACTTGTGTAAACGTATTTCTTTGCTTACCGTCCACATCGAGAATGGCAATGTTGCCTCTCAGGTTTCTGAAGGTGCGCTCCTTGATGGATCTCAGTTGATTATTGCGCATGGAGAGAACGCGCAGTCTGGGCATAGTCTCAAACGGGGAGCCCTGGCGAAGGTTCAGAGTTCGAGTTAGAGTTAGAGAAACCTTCCCATATTACCATTATGTCTACTCCTACCTGGATTCTGCATATCTGGTTGTTGTCCATCTTCAGCTCGACCAGCCAGTTGAGCGCTTTGAGTGGCATCGTGGAGACGAGCTTGACGCCATTGGTGGACAGATCCAGCACCTCCAAGTTGCGCATGCTGCGCAGTCCGATGTTCTCCATGTTGCGGAAGTGATTGTTGGACAGGTTGAGGAAGACCAGCGAATTGGCGTGATGGAAGCTCTCCGGCGAGATGAAGCGCAGCTTGTTGTATTGGAAATGTGAGGCGAGCAGCGACGGCAGCTCCTCGAACACATGGTCCTTGAGCTCCACCAGCTTGTTGTCGGCGAGTACGAACTCCTGCAGCTCCGGCAGAGATTTGAGGGCGCCCGGCTGCACGCTGCCAATCTCATTGCTGCTCAGGTCCAGATACTGCAGCTTGGGCAGGTTGCGGAAAGTGCCCTGCTGCAGCTCCACGATGAGATTGTTGGACAAACGGATCTCAACCACGTTGCGCCAGGCGTTGACCACGTCGGCGTGCACGCGGGATATCTGATTGTAGCTGAGATCGACGTCGCGCAGACTGTGAAGATTGCCCAGACCCACCGAGATGTCCAGCAGCGCATTGCCGGACAGATCCAAGTACTCCAGCGAGCGTTGATTGTCGAAGGCGGTGGGTGAAATGCTGCGTATGAGATTCCGGGACAGATCCAGCTGCTCCAGCCGGCTGTTGTTCGAGAAGAAGTTGTCCGTCACGGCCTCCAGTTTGTTGGACTGCAAATTGAGATTGCGCAGCTCGGCGAGTGGCAGCAGTGCCCGCTCATCCGCCTGGCCCAGCTGATTGTCCTGCAGGTGGAGCAGCTCCAGCCGCTGGATGCCTATGAACGAGGTGTCCTCCAGCAGGCGCAGCTGGTTCTGGGCCAGGCTCAGCACGCGCAGCTCGGGCGCCGCCTGGAAGCCGTGCCGCGCCAGCTGCTCAATGCGATTCTGGCTGAGATCCAGCATGCGCAGATTGGGCAGCTGCAGGCTCTTGCTGCCGGCGGCGGGCAGGGCCGTTATCCGATTGCCGCGCAACGAGATGCGCTCCACTATTTGCGGCAGGCCCGGCATGACGGCAGCCAACTGATTGAAACTGGCGTCCACCTCGAAGAGACGCTCCAAGTGCATGAATGTGCCCGGATGAATGCGGCTCAGCTCGTTGGACGATATGTTGAGCGTCTCCAGCAGGCCGTTGTGCCGAAAGCTGTTGGCCGCCAGATCGCTGAGCCCGTTCTCGCTGAGATCCAGCCGGCGTAGCGACGGCAGGCCCGCCAACAGCTGTCCGTCCACGTGCACAAACTGATTCTGCGCCAGATCCAGGCCCTTCAGGCCGGGCAGATTCCAAAAGGGCAGCGGCAGCTCCGAGCTGAGGCTGTTGTTGCGCATGCGCAGCTCCCGGAGCGCGGGCATGGCCATCAGAGCGTCGCGCTCGATCAGGCGCAGCTGATTGTTGTTCAGATGCAGCTGCTCCAGGGTGCCGTGGCCGCGCAGCGCCCCAAAGGGCAGCTCGCTGAGCAGATTGCCGCTCATGTCCAGGAAGCGCAGCGTGGGCAGCGCGTCCAACAAGGCGCGCAGCGCCTCCACGTGGGCGATCTCGTTGTTGTAGATGTGCACGGCCTCCACGCCGCTGCCGGAGGCCTGCAGCAGCGATTCGGGATGAATGCGACGTATGAGATTGTTGTGCAGATGAATGGTCTTCAGCTGGGGCGTGCGCAGGAAGGCGCCGTACTGCAGTTCCGTGATGCGATTGTCGTTGAGATGCAGCTCCGACAGATTCGGCAGGTCCACAAAGGAACCATCCTCGATGACATTGATAATGTTGTGGTCCAGGCGCAGCTTCTTCAGATGCTCCAGATCCTTGACAATGCGCCCGATCATGCCCACATCGCTGATCTGATTGTGCGACAGTTTCAGGCTCACCAAATTGGGCAGCCGGGCCAAGGCGCGCAAATGTATCCAGTTGAGTCCGTTGCGGCTGAGGTCCAGATTCATCAGCGAGATCAAGCCATCGAAGAGGCCCGCCTCCAGTCGCGTCAGACCCGTGCCGCCCGTGACGTGAATGTGCTGCAGCTTGGGCAGATGCCGGAAGCTGAGCGGCGGCAGTTCGGTGAGCGAAGCGCTCTGCACGCTCAGATAGGTGAGGCTGAGCAGGCCGGAGAAGTCGGGCAGGTGCTTCAGCTCGTCGCTCTGTATGGTTATGGCCAGCATATTGATCATGCCGTTCAGGCTCTCCGCCGGAATGCTGCGCAGCTGCGGCTCCACAATGAATATCTCCACCAGGCTGTTCTCCAGCTCGTTCAGCCAGCCGTTGGACACACGCTCGATGCTATTGTAGCGCAGCATCAGACGCACAATCTGCAGATTGCCAAAGAAGCGTCCTGGCAGCGCCGGCAGCTGATTGTTCTCCAGCACCAGCTCATCGATTTGGGTCTTAATGTTGCGCTCCACGGCCTTCAGGCCATCCATAATCTGCGGCAAATTGCTGTGCGAGCACCTGCACCCAGAGATTTGCTTAGCAAGCGCAATGAAGAAGAGAATCTCTCCCGGATGGACTCACCATATTTGTATCTCCTTGCCGCGCAGCGAACAGCGACAGGGCAGAATGGCCTCGGAGGGCGGGCAGCTGTCCGCTCGAACTGGCGCTGTCCAGGCGGCATACAGCAGTAGGATGGGTAGCAACAGCATCCTGCGATTCGCTTAGTTCATGGGAGCGGCTAGGCCGGACTGGCACATATCTGTAAGATAAATACAAAGCTTAACAACAGGACTAGGCGCTGCGAAACAGAGTCGAACTCAAGGCGAAGCTCTCGAAAGCGATGCTGGAAAAGCTGCACCAAGGAATAATGTAAGTTCTAGGCCCATCTATATCGTATTTGGTTAATGCTAATGCACTTCGCTGCATATCAGTGCTTGCTCACAGTTGAGCATGAAAATTTAGTATCAAGTAATCTTTAAAGAAGAATTTTAAGTTTTTCTAGGATAGCCAAAAAAAAAAGCAAATCTATAAATAATTAAATCTTGACTGGAAAAAAAGGAAACAAAAAATATTGTTGATGCTTCGGTTCACAATTCGAGAAAATGTCCTGCCTCTAAGTTCGGTTTGAAATTACGTGAAACCTTTTTTAAAAAAATATATTTTTTTTCTTTCGATATAACTTGAATAAAATGTTCGCATCGGGATTTTAAAGATGTTCCAAAAAACTTTTTCAATCCTGATCTAACTTATCAATATTATAATATATTTTAATAAAACTTCGTAAAATCTATATTAATCAATATCATCACATATATATATTCAGCAACATGTTCTAACGAAAGTGTTTTTGATTTGAATCCAGTTTGCCTAAGTTAAGTCATGGAATCTACATACTAGTAAATATGTATACACTATTACAAAGTGGATTAATGCCAACACAAAAAACTGATTACGGTTCGAACCTGCTGTCGACAACCTCAGACGGTATTAGCAATAATTTGATAATATTTCTGATACCAAACGAAAAGAAATGATTATGATAATGCGAGTACACAGCTGATTGCACTTGTCCATTCAGGAATTCCAAGAATATAAACAAAAGCTTTAAATGTTGCCAAATCGAACGTACAATATACATTTTTCAATTGTTACCAAAAATAGTTAATAATACTAGCTCGTAAAATTCACCACCCTCGGGCAAGACACAATTCCAGCCTTAAATTAATGGCAGCAGGCTCTACAGCTATCTATGTCTATGGAATTATCAGGTCTGGAATAAATCAAACTGTATGGATTGATAAGTTAGCTGAAGAGCTCTATCTCTCTCCCTCGCACTCTCTCGCTCCCTTTCTCTCTTGCTCCGACTATATAAGAAGCCCGCACAGGTGTCGTTGTCAGAGCCAAGAGCTTCCTTCTAGAGTCTACAATGCGCGCTTTGCTTTACGTTCTTCCACTCGTGCTGGCCTTGGGCCTGGCGTCCGCTGATCCCAAGATCAGCCTGCATGAGATGCTCAGATCGGATGATCGCATACGCTCCCATGGCTACCCAGCTGAGACCCACGAGGTGGTCACCGAGGACGGCTACGTGCTGACCCTCTTCCGCGTCCCGTACTCGCACAAGCTGAACAACAAGAACCGGAATCGTCCGCCCGTTCTGCTGCAGCACGGTCTGTTCAGCAACTCGGACTGCTGGCTGTGCTCGGGGCCGGATAACTCGCTGGCCTATCTGCTGGCCGATGCCGGCTACGATGTCTGGCTGGGCAATGCGCGCGGCAACATCTACTCGAGGGCCAACGAGCTCATCTCGCTGAATAGCCCCAAGTTCTGGCACTTCGATTGGCACGAGATTGGCACCATCGACATCGCGGCCATGATCGATTACGTCCTGCAGGAGACGCAGCACAAGCAGCTGCACTATGCGGGCCACTCGCAGGGCACGACCGTTTATCTGGTGCTCTTATCGGAGCGTCCGGAGTACAATGAGAAGATCAAGTCCGGCCATTTGTTGGCACCGTGCGCCTTCTTTGAGCACGGCAAATCGCCCATTTTCCGTTGGCTGGGCCCGTTGGTGGGCACACCGGGCGGCGTTTGGAACCAGCTGCTGGTGGACACCGAACTGATACCGCACAATAATCTCATCAATCGCCTTGCCGACAACGGCTGTGGCAGCGGCAGCCCATACGACTCCATCTGCATGAACGGCTTCCTGATGTTCGCCAACGGTGGCTACGAGAATATCAATATCGTAAGTGCCAAATTCCGTTTACAATTCCCAAGCGGTTCAAGCGTAAGCTTGATGAAATTCCCTAGCTTGAATTGTTGTCAAAGCTGTTTTTAAATGTCCTTTCCCATTACTTCAGACGTCCATGCAGACCTTGATTGAAACGCATCCGGCTGGCTCCTCCAGCAATCAGGGCATCCATTATCTGCAGCTGTGGGAATCGCACGAGTTCCGCCAGTACGACTGGGGCAGCAAGAAGAATCTGGCAGTCTATGGCCAGGATCTGCCGCCAGACTATGATCTGAGCAAAATTACCGCCAAGACGCACTCCTATTCCAGCCAGAATGATGCACTGTGCGGTCCAGAGGATGTTGACACCTTGATTTCCCAGTTCACCCATCTGACCGAAGATCATCGCGTGCCCGTGAAGAGCTTCAATCATCTGGACTTCATTGTGGCCAACAATATGAAGGAGTTGGTTAACGATTTGGTTGTGGAGCGAATTAACAAATATGAAGGTCGTTAAGTACTTTAAATAAAACGCGTCAAAATCTGCTAATGTGACTTTTACTCTGATTTGATCAGCCAGAAATTGAAATGTGAAAATTTCCAAAGCCATTTTATTGGCCAAAATTTATTAGGGCTCCGCTTTGATAAGATAGCAGAACTGCATTTTTGCTTTAAATCATATTAAGATCTGATAATAAGTTGTCAGTGCTTTATGAGACAGTTATGTGGGCCTTATCAGCAGATTACTTAATTGTGTAAGATCTTCGCAAAATTAAAGAGCAAAAAATTAATTTTTAAAAAATCAAAAAAAAAATCTTTATGAAAAAAAATTTTTTTGGATACAAAAAATTTTCAAATAATAATTTTTATCTTAACTTGAAAAATGTTGAATATGATTTTGCCGGATTATACTGGACCTAATTAATAATATATCGAAAATTTGAACAAAGCTGTCGCTCCAAAATCAACTTTTTAAGAATTTTCAGCTCGATTTCATAACTTCTGTTTTAATACCTGATAAAACACAGATTCCTCTCACTTTTGTAACTATTGAAAAACATCTTTTTCTAGCATCCATGGCCTGTCGAAGCCCCCGCAGCTGTACGACAGGAAGTCGTACTACGACTTGTGCAATAGTCCACAGACTTCAAAAGACAAAGCTCTTTACGAGCATATCTACAATCCCGAGCTATAGCTACCAAGTCTGCCTAAGTATAGCTCAAGACTGTATGCAACTTGGGCCAACAAAAACCAAAAAAAAAGAAACTTTTTGCGCCGAGAAGCGTAACATGGCTTTTCAACAAAATTTTGTAATCATTTAACAACAACAAAAAATAGAAGTCGTAGCTTCGGCAGGGAGTGAAACGGTCCGAAGAGCTGCAGCTGGTTGTGTGCCCCTCCGAACACTCTCTATACGCATGCGCGCCGAGTTTACATCAAACGAACCTTGAAATTATTGTCGTTTTCATCATTGTCTGTAATTTCTTTGGCTTCCAGCTGCCGCTCAGCTTTAAGAGCTGGCTTACTTCGGGCAGCTGGGAGGTATACTATGGATCTGCGCCTGCCGCAACTAAGTGTGACTTGAAGGTCTGTCTGTGGCTCCACTGGAGGCAGCTGTGTGGCGACAGTTTCACCACTTGTTTTTATCGAGTTTCTTACTTTGCTCTGATTTCTTTTGAGTCTCTCCTAATTAAATAACGGTTAGTTCTTTGGGATTTGCTTGCACATTAAAACGGTTTTCATATGGAATGCAGAAACTTAAGCTTAAGATCGGCAGAGGGAGATTAAAATAAATTTAGTTTAAGTAGTTTAAGTCCTCTCTGGCATACTCCAATATCTGCACAGCGCCCTCTAGCGCCAGGCAGCAAACTATATCAGCAGTCTAAGAATTTCTGCTAATATTTAAAATCTTTCGCCCAAGCTTACTCCAATAACAGCGTATCTGAAATATCCGTGTGACTGTTTTTAGTTACGTTTATATATGCACTTTATTTTTAAATATTTTAGTTTTATGATCTCTGCAATAGCTTAGACAATTTTATTACGTTTTCAAAAGCCTTGCATAAACATTAATTTTTTTCGATTATATATATATATATATATTTTTTTTTTAGTAATTTTTGCTTCACTTTTAAGCGCACTTTTGCTTTTGTTATTAGTTTTCTGTAATTTAATTGAAAACGCACTTAAAACTTTTTCGGTAAATTTTAGGAGCCCGACTTGCCGAACCGTCTCGATCGGAATGCGCGTTAAAACTGTTTTCAAAACGTTATGTGGAGCCACAAGATTACTCAAGATTTCCACAAATGTTTTGAGCGTTCACAACTACTAACTGGAATGCGGGGGAGTAGCGCAAAGAAGCGAATGCTTCCTGCCTGTGCAATATCGGAGCATAGTTGGCGCCACACTTGGCTGATTCTCACTCGCGAGACAACTTGGCTATTAACTTGGCTCGAAGCACTTTGTGTGGATCGTATGTGGACACCAGCTGGAGAACTGAACTGTGACCAGGCTTCAGGGGTCGTCGCTGGTGTTGGGACGGTGCCTGGTCATGTTGCTGTCGGGGCGAGGTTGTTAATGCTGTTAAGATAATATTGAAATTGCAAGTGAAATTAGCGAATTATGTGAGGAAATTGCTTGATGAGCGGCGAAGGCCAAACTTTACACAGAAGTTTGGCAAGTTGCACGTAATTATTGCTACATTTTTTACAAATCTAATTTAAACTGTCATTTTACCATTATTAGTTCATAAATTTGCAATTCTAAATTTTGAATATACATATAATTTTTTAAATTTAAAAAAAAAAATATATTGCCATTTACCTTTAATAATGCATATATTTTAAATGCAGAATCAATATAGAGGAAAATCATGACCAAATATGAAACACTTCGTGAAAGAGTATAAAAAAGTAAACCTAATAATTTATATACATAGTTATTGGGTTGGATTTAAGTTATAATCTTTGAAAAAAAAAACTTAAACTTACTAACTATACTCAGTAATTTTAAATGCTGTAAAACGATAAAAGGCTCAAATATATTATTTAGCATTATTTTTGATTTATTTTTATTTTTATTTTGCAATTACAATCGCAATACAGAATACTTTGCATTATTAAGTTTGTATGCTAGCTACACGATTTCGATACGAGAGGGATGAAAAACTTTTTAGAGCAATAAATTTTACAAATATTTATATTATTATATTTATTTATTTTTAATAGTTGCTAATCATCCTTTCCACTCGTGTGTTAAATAGACATTTAAGAACTGTATTAAAAATTCGTTGTTATGAATTAAACTTTACGTTTTTTATTTCACTTTCATTTTTCTAGCTGTTGTCATTTCCTTGCCCGATATCTCACGATATCTCAGGGGCTCTCTATGCTCGGCTCACTTTTGCTAAATTAAATTAAAAGCCTCATAAAGCGCTTGATTCATATATTAATGTTTTTTTTTTGTTGTTTCTTACCGTCATCATTGTTATTGTCTCTTTCTGTAAGTTACATAAAATTAAGCGGCGGCGTCGTCTCCAGTTTTTGACACGCGTCGCTGAACACGGGTCTGTGACGGGTGCTGGGATTGAAAACATATAGCACTTCCCTAAAATATGGAATTTATTAGAAAACTGCCTTGCTTTGGTGCCCGGCTGTTGTGCAAAACAAATGCTTTAATAATTACCAGCTATCTTTAATATTGTTATGCAGGCCTTAAAATAAGTATTCGCGGTATTTTTAGCTCAGGCAAAATATTTACGTGTTTGCCTGATTCCTCTAAGTGCACATAGCATCTACGTCAACATTTCAAGGCTAACAAACTGACAGAAATCATTTATTTCCATGGCTCCAAATCTCTGTCGCACCCTGTACGCGCATGCACCCTGTACGTATGTATGTGCGAGTACGCTGATAACCCTTGAGGAAAAAACAATTTCCATTCCGTGTTAAATAATTGATGCAAGTTCAATGCATTATCAGATGACATAGCACACGTTTTGCAAATTGGGGTCCCATCAAGTGTCTGGATTGCCATTTACAGGCCCTTGCCCTTACATCTAATGAAAATAAATTATACCCTTGAAAACTGACGCTTTCATTTATAATTTTTTTTTCTCAAGGTTAATTGAATTTCGCTTCAATTTGGCGGGTAGTGAACGAAAGCTTTGCTTTAAGAGCAGTTAAACATAAATTCTGAGTAGACAAACCAGAAGCGTCGAGTAAAGCTTGTAAATGGGGGTAAACGCTGGCAAATAAGTAAAATGAAAATTCTGAATAGACTCAGCAGTGGCGTCGAGTAAAACTTGTAAACGGGGGTTAAAAAAATTAAATGGAAATCCTAAATAAAAATGGGAGCCAAAAAATATTATGAGGAACAACATGAAAATCGGTTATCTGCTTGTTGACAGATATGACGTTTAAAGTTGCGCACATCTAAATTTAAAAAAAAAAATGTATAAAATATGTAAGCCCCCTTACAGGATTTTTTTTTTGGAAAAAAATATGTTTTCAAATACGATATAGATTTAACTGCAGAATCAATCCCTTGAAACATAGCAAATATTATTCGGCATATCGTAAAAAGTTATTTCTAGGTACACTGAAGCTGAATGCTCAATTATTTTAAGAAAATCGATTTCTTCATGAATTGTCAAGTGAATATTCTTTGTCACAAAATTTGATATATCTTTTTTTAATTTGATATTAAATAGCTAGCATATTAAAATTAAATAAAATAACTAAAATATTTAACCTATCTATACTCCAGTACCCAATACTCTACTGGTAAGTTAGTACGCACTTCATTCGATCAACTCTACCCATAAGGGGGCCTGCCTTGTCGGTAATGTCATATGGAACACCCCGTATAAATGTGGTTCCATGTATTTTTGCATAACACATTCGCATATATAGTCTGTGAAATAGACCTGCCCCCCAAAAGGAAACCCGCCCAGTCAAACTATTTCTGGGGTTGTTGTTGTTGTTGCTGTTTTTCCTTTGCTTGTTGTTGTCAATTGCCGGGCCTCCTCTCAGCAGCCGCTGCTTTCGCTTTTATTGAAATATAAATGGCAAAACCGAGCAAATCTTTTGCCATGGTGACAACGACAGCAACAACTATAACATCTCATAATGAATACAAAAAAAAAAGAAAAAAAAAACTAAAATTGAGTGTTTGCCAACGGCCGACAACTAACGAATGGAAATCCGACTGCTCACCCGATATGTACGCGAATACGCGGATATGGTGAATATTTTCAATGCACGCTGCTCGTGAAAATGATTTGCTAAATTTCGAAATCAGTTGAAAATTGTAACTCGGTGCGCCGCGTGTCGTCTAGGAATAGTTCCAGCTCTTCCCGTACTCGAAATCCTTCGCAAATATCAAATAACGGCAGAATGTGGCGCAAGTGCCTGAGCCGGAGTCTCAGCCGGAGCCTGAGCCTGAGCCTGAGCCTGGTGTCCAGTCAGCGCCAGATGCAGCCGACGCTGAGGCTGATGCATCAACAGGTGCCCGCCAGCAGACCGCCAAAAATTCTAATCACGGGTCAGTTACCCATCACGTGCTAGGCACGAACGGAGGAAGGGCGAGTGGGGCTGTCATATTTATAGATTCCAAGGCAAATTCCACTTGACAGCTGTTCTAATGTGTCTGCTGTTTGCTCCTTTGTGCAGGTGGCCTCGGCCAACTGGGCATTGAGTGCGCCAAGTTGCTGCGCTCCCAGTACGGCAGCGAGAGCGTTATACTCTCGGACATTATAAAGCCCAGCGCGGCGGTGCTGGCCAATGGGCCCTATATTTTCGCCGATATACTGGACTTTAAGGGTCTGCAAAGGATTGTCGTGGATCATCGCATCGATTGGCTAATACACTTCTCGGCCCTGCTCAGCGCGGTGGGTGAGCAAAATGTGCCCTTGGCTGTGAGGTAAATTGCAGTCCCAACTGATCCGAGGAATTGTCCAATAAATTGACATTGTTTAATCCCCCACTTAGGGTCAATATTGAGGGCGTGCACAATGTTATCGAGCTGGCCAAACAGTATAGGCTGCGCATCTTCGTGCCCAGCACAATTGGCGCCTTTGGGCCCGATAGTCCCCGCAATCCCACACCGAACGTAACGGTAGGTGTTGCTGCTTCCCGTGCAGTTTGTTCGATATTTAAATACGGTCTCATTCCCGCAGATACAAAGGCCGCGCACTATTTACGGCGTTTCCAAGGTGCACGCCGAGCTAATTGGTGAATATTATTATCACAAATTCGGCCTGGATTTCAGATGCCTGCGCTTTCCGGGCGTCATTTCGAGCGATCCGCCTGGCGGCGGCACTACGGGTGAGTAGAAATCGAAGTACATACATATATCAACATCATTATCATAATGTATCTAATGGAAAGAGTATCTCGCAGATACTTTCGCCAGCTAAACTGTGTCGTCTGTTTAAACTGATTTGCATGCATGACAATTGTGGATAATATGTTAGTGCATTAGCTGAAAGATACGAGGTGGATTGTTCAAAGATAACAATTCACAATCCAGGCCACCGATTGAGCGATTTACGTATATTTTGCAGCTATTTTCTGGTTGGGTTGTTTGGAAAACTGGATTTTCAAATAAAATACTCATTTAAAAAGTTTCTTGAAATTACAATTAATTTTTTTTCAATTTAAGTGTGATTTTTTACTGCTCCAATTCGTTAATCAGTTTCTTAAGTACTAACCTAACCTCACTTATAATAAAACATAACCTCAACAAACTTACTTGTTTGCAGACTACGCTGTTGCCGTCTTCCACGAGGCGCTACGCTACGGCAAATATACGTGCTACCTTAAGCCAGACACACGCCTGCCCATGATGTACATTGAGGATTGCCTGCGGTAAGTAAACCAAATCTATCCTTCAATCCAAAACCAATATGTCGTATGCTCTATTTACCCTTCTCAGAGCATTGCTTGAGTTCATGCGGGCCCCCAATGAGCAGCTGAAGCGACGCGTCTACAATGTTACAGCCATGTCCTTTACGCCCGAGGAGCTGGTGGATAAGCTGAGCAAGCATGTGCCCAATTTGCATGTGACTTATCAGCCGGACAGCCGGCAGTCGATAGCCGATTCTTGGCCGCAGGTCTTTGATGATTCGGATGCCAGACGTGATTGGCATTGGCAGCACAAATATGACTTGAACAATCTGGTAGATTTCATGGTCAAGGATGTGCAGGAGAACTACATCAATGTGGAGAATGGAGAGCGTCAAACGCTCAACATTTAGGATGTGCGCCCACAGCAGCTGGAAAATTGCAACTACATAGTATTCCACAGAATCAAATGAGATTTTGATGGCATTTAAAAGCATTTTAATGTACAATTTGTTCAATTCTTATCAGAAAATATACACAATGAACTTGGAAACGTTTTTTCATGTTCGAATTTGAAATATTTAACTTTAAGTTCAATTGAGTTTACTTTCCTTCATTATTTTGTTAGCAAAAGACTAAAGAAGGGGTTGGAAAAATTATATTAAGCTGGCAAAAAATTAACAAAGTTAACTTTGACAACACGGTAAACTGTTCGTTAACTTTTACTGGAACAATTAAACACAGGCTGATTTGTTGATATTAGTTTCATTTTCAGGTTTAAAGCTTTTATTACACTTCATTGAATAAATCTAAGCACCTTTTGGGATTTAAATAAAAATCCATTTTGTGTTAAGTTGCAAGTCTTACTTTCTACTTAGGCTACGTTATACAATGCATTTTGGTTAGAGAAGACTCTATATAAATATATAATTGATAGATATAGGTAATAAGTGTTATATGTCAAACTCTTCGACCGCATCAACGCAACTGCACAGCGGCAGCGGCTTGTAGTGATGACGACAACCGCCATGTGTGGCTATATACAAATCAGCTGCCTCATCTGTGAATTTGGATTCACATTTAGCATCTAGTATAGTATCATTTACGGACTCTAAGGTATTGCATAATTTTTGTTGTCGCTGCTGCTGTTCTTTTTGTGGGCCGTCTGTAAACGAGCAGAGAGCAAAGAGTTTTTCTCTATCAGTTTTATTTTCGAATTTTTTTTATTCATTTTCTGTGGTTTTCCTAATTCCGAATTTTTTATTTGCTAGGCCTTTCCCAAAGTGTTTTGCAACATTGTGCGGCATAAAGATTTAACTAATAGAATTTTTAACAGATTTGACTTAAATTGTAAATTACAGAAATTATTTGCAATTGGCTTATAATTAATAGGATTCAGCTTTTAGTTCTACTAATTGATACACAAGTTCTTAAACTTCTGGGCTATTATAAGTATTTGGACAATTTCAAATAATTTTTGGTTTCTATTATTTTTTAATGAATGTTTTTTTTATATATAAGTATGTATTTTGAAATAATGCAGTTGAGCTTTGTGAATTTGGTATGAATGGTAGGATATTTGTTTATTTAGTGGTGCAAAATAGTCTGTCAAATAATTTAAGCAGAATACCATATGACTTGTGCACCGTGCAGTTTAAAATACTTCAATTCAATGAAAATATTTTATTTGCAAGCTTAAAAATTTGTTTATAACATCTGATGATCAGAAATAAATCTCCGTTACCTCTCTCTACGAGAGGCTTCCAATTCAGAATAAAAACTTCAATCGAATTTGGACAAAAAAGGCCGGAAAATTTATTACATTAGAAAACTTGCATATCTTTGTGGGGTCTTATAACAATGAGTTCCACACCATCGTTATATAGGTACACGGTTTTATAAAAATAGGAGAAAATTAGAAAACGAGGAGAGTTCTTCATAGGACTAGACAAACTCCACAAGAAGTCAAAAGTAAATATAAGAAGGCTGAATCCGTAAAGGTTTTGGTTACGTAAGTAAAAGTTGTGGATTAAATGTTCAAATGAAAACACGTATGAATGAAGACGTAAAATGTAATTTCTTTAAAAAGTATATATTTTAGTGTGGAAAATTGGAAAATACAAGCTCCGAATTAGTTTACTACAGCAAATTAAACTTGCATTGCAGAAATAAATAACATTCTTAATGGCATGTTTTATAAAATCCATTCAGAAGTAAACTTTTATCGAAACTGGGAAGAATACAGATTCGCAACATTTTTTATAGAAGAGAAAAACACCATGAGATAAATATTTAAATAAAATAAGGAGGCTGATAATTCTTCATTTTCAGAAATCAATACATTTGGCTCAATATTATTGAATAGTTGCCAATGTAGATTGACAATAACTCATTCCTATCTCAGCAAATTTTGCAATAATATGAGATACAAACAATACCTCGAAAACTATCTAAAAGAGGAGATTTTGGATTACTTGCTGTTAAGCTAATTAATGGAGTTGTACAATATCCATTGAATATGGAATATTTAGCGTACAAGCTCCGAATTCGTTTAATGATATCTGTTTAGAAAACAATTAACATTTCCAGTAAAATTATATCTCTTTATATGGAAGTTGAACTCAAATCGGAACTGCTCAGAATAATAACATTTATATGTAAAGAACAAACTTTTTGTAACCCATAAAATTATCAATAAATTTTGTTCAGGTCTAAAAGAAAGAAAAGAAAACGTTCTGCTTGAATATTAAAAGATTTAGCAAAATAGGTAGATATGGTCTGAAAATTACACTTTGTTCCATTAGACTAACTTGAAGATCGCAAGAAAATTTTAAAACTACAATTACCGATTTTATTTTTTGATGCCAGATGCCTTTATAAGTCTACAGAAAAACTTTGCATAAATCAATCAAACAACAATCGGTAATTATAAGTATTTCACAATTGCCGGTGTCAGCAAAGAAAATACGCAAGATTCTTGACTGTGAGAAATTAGTTATTCGATATGAAACAAAGAGCATATCAGTAAATAAAGATAAGAGCAAAGAATAAACTTAGCGTATTAAGAGAGTACAGCATTTTATAGCTGTACATATAGTTTACAAACTGTTCACTATGCAATTTGAAGCGGTGTAGTTGTAATTAGATTGTAATTAGCCTTATAAATGTGTTGCAAATACTTTGTGAAGGGCCTTTTTTGCTTTTGCTTTTGCCAACTTGGACAAATATTGAACTTAATGGTATGTTAGACTTAACTAGATATTGCTTAAGTGTTAGTTAGATTGATTGCAACGTTTAAGTGGTTGTAAGTATTAATTAATAAGTTTTCAATTTCATTTTAAGTACATAATTGATTTAAAACCGATTTGTTGCGAGTACTAATACACATATTTCCTCTCTTTTTTTGTTTCTTTGTTGTTTGTACAATGCGGCCATATATAACAATTCACTTGATATATATATATATATGTATATGTATATATATATGTATTTATATATATGTATTTGTATATATATATATATATTATTGATTGATTAATTGATACGTTTGCCATTTAATTGTGGATATTTTTAACAATTGCTTTGGCTCATTTCTATTGCTTATTTGCTTATTTCGTTAAGTATACGCGACGTTGGCACGCCGTCTGTTTTCTACGACTGTGTGTATTTGTGAGTTTGTACGAGTGTGTGTGTGTGTGTATTTTTCTGAGTGAGTAATATGCAAATTTATGGATATACATTTTCTATAAGCAAATTCGGCGGTAAATGGAAATTTTTTGGTGACGGACAGAGAGACGTGTCGGTGAACTGTTGCATGTTGTGTTTGTGTACGTCTGTGTGCTATATACAAATACTGCATACACATCTATATATATATATATATAAACATATGTATAGATGATATGCATGTTTCTAGATCATGTGCGACATCATGCAACGACTCACATCACGGTTAGCGCGATGCAAATGACCTTGATAGTGTTGATGTATGCGTGGATGCAGCTGCTGCTGCGTCTGCTGCTGCCGCATGTGTTGCTGCTGCTGTTGTTGCTGCTGATGCTGATGCTGCTGCTGCTGCGCCTGTTGCACATCATGGTCGTAATCCATTAGGCAGGCCTGCGTTCCAATCATTTGTGTGGCAGGCAGCGAGAAGAAATCTGTAAAACAAAACCATTTTTGTATTTTAATGCCCAATTATTCATTTTAATTAACTACAAGGCAGTATTTGATTTTATTTATTATTTTACAATTGCGTGTTTGGTATTCTCCATATTTCGAATAGCGATTGCTGACGCCAACTGTTCAATCAGCGTCGCCGCCAGCGCTGATAGTGTCCCAATTACCGTTCATTTAAAAATAGCCGGTAAATAATGTAAGCAGCGTTGGCTGCGACGGCGACTGCGACGCTGACATCGGTTATCGCGCCCCCACTCCCCCCTACCAACCATGTTTGTATTTGCTCTGTTGTCAGCGATAACATGGGGAGATTGCCTACGAAGCAAGTTGCTTAGCTGAATGCAACTGATTGCTGAGTTGTACAATTGTAAAAAAATAACTGATAGCTAACACAAGAAAACGCTTCAAAGAGAAATAACTTTTCAATGGGGTCGAACGATCAGCAATAACTTAAAATTAACTTTTATATATCCTGTACTAAATAATATATAATGGGGTACAATGATTGTAGAAAAAAAAAAAAAAAAATCTTTACAAATTCAGTAATAATTTCTATCGATACTAATTAAATATACTTTCTACGATCTGCGAAAACAAAATATAAAAAATTTAGTTTTCGACAAGTGTTTGGGATTCGGATTCGGATTCCAAGCTGGTGTACGGATGGTGTTTTTTTTATTTAAAATGTTAAGTTGATATTTTATAACTATAGCCTATGCTCAAAATAATAAGTTAAAGTCTTAAAATAGGGTATTTTTTGGTTGAGCGCTCTCAATAAAATCATTTTTACTTGTTTGCTATGAGGTCAGCCGAATACCGGAAAATTGCAAACTGTACAAATAATATATATTATAATAAATATATATATATATATATAGGTATATATTATATATATCTACAATAAATATTGACTAGTGAGAGTGTAGCAGTTTAAGAAACTTCTTTCTGATAAGCATGATATCATCTATATCATGCATAGCAGATATTTATATCAATGACATCAATATATATTTAAATGTAAGCAAAAGGCTAGCAACAATGGCGCCGGCTGTGCTGATCTTATCGCTCGAGGTGAAAGGTTTTTGATTTAATACAATTACTTTTAAGTACTAAATATATTAGATTACATGTTAATTTAATAAATCTCGCCTGACGACATAAAAGCTTTATTTATATAATTTACATTAATGTGTGAGTGTTTATTTCGTAACATGTAAATACCCATATGCAAAGGCAAATAATAGGCACACACCAGCGATTTATGCAATAAATGTGCATGTACAATTTTAAATTGAAATTTTTCCATTTTTTGTTTTAGTGTTTTTTTTTATTGGTGTCGCTCTTGCGCATCATAACCAAGCATATGTATAATATTTATTTCATATACAGCAGAACCTCGATAATCCGGACTGTATTTATTACATATATATATATATTATATACTAATATTTTTACCCATCAAAAGTTAGAGTATCACAGATGCGACACACGTTTACTTCATATTTGTTACGTGTGTTTGCAGTCAAATTAGAATCCCCACAGATAACAGGAAATTACTGCAAAATTCTGATAAGGATGACCCAGAAATAAATATGAAGAAAAAAAAAAAACGAGGGCCGCACGTAAGCGTTGCCAGTCAGATTCAAAAGGCGATTTTGTAACACAACTTACGAAATGTTTTACAATTAAAGAGCGCACATTTTGTGGCTGTGCGTGCGGTGTGAAAAAGTCAAGGCCAACCGCAAAAACTTACACATTTAAATTTAAGGTTTCAATTCATAAGCTGCTACATATATATGCGCATAATTACCGTTACAATACTGTGCGACCAGATCGGCATCATCGAAACGGCAGCGCTTGACGGCCGTCAGGTTGTCCAACTGCTCGTGTCCCACTGCAAAGCAGCGCTTCTTGCAGCGCGCTGCGGCTGGCGTTGCGTCGCTGTCGACGTCGGCGTTGGTGTCGCTCACTTGCATTTCAATGTTGTTGTTGTTGCAGCTGTTGTTGTTGTTGTTGTCCGCAGCGGCAGATGCATTGTTTACAAACGCATAGCCGTAGTAGCCATTTGAGGCGGACGCAACGTGGGAAACGGCACGTGCGCTGAACGGATCCCCAGCCGATGAATTGCGCCCCGTTTCAAAGTTGACAGCATCCGATTCGCCGTGTGCCCAGCACTCGAAATTCGTCAATACCATCGCTGATGCTATCGGCTTGTTCGGTGCGCAGTGGAAATTTACCAAGAATATATTGTTTTAGGTACACGCACACACACACGCACAAACAACGAAACAACAAAAGTCCGACTGTACGTGCGCTGTTGCCGGCGGCGTTTGTTCAACTGCAGCGAGCCGCTTTCAGTCAGCTAACTACTTCCAAATAGCAGCATTGGCAATATTGTGAACAAAAATTTAATTGACACGCGCGCGCTCGCTAGCACCGAATGAAACCACAACAGACGCTGACGCCAAATGTTAAAAATAAACACAATTGGCGACTGCTATCGATATGTCGATAGCGAGCGAGTTGCAATAGTTTTACATATCGATATGTTATTCGATATTTTAATATAAATAAAAAAAATTTTAAAATAAATACAAAACAAATTTTTAATATCAATAGCTGATGTTGAATGTGTCAAAGACCCCTACTTTATTATTCTCTAAAAAAAAACTTAAAATTCAAGCATGTTGCCACCTAGTCGATTCGATTGCGACAGATCGACCAATCGAATATTATTGTCCAGCCTATCATGTGATTGTCACGTCAAAGAAACAAGACAACAAATATTAAAAGCATTTCCCATATCTCAATTGAAATCTTGCGAAGTATTAACCAAAGATGAGCAACAAAGGCAAGAAGGGCAATGGCGGCGGCAGTGACGGTGGTCAAAACAAACTGGCCATACAGCGCTCACATGTATGTGGATGTAAACAGAGTTGGCCCCATTTCGCCGGCTGTAATCAATTGTATGTTCTTTTGCACATCTGTAGGATTCACAGGACTACAGCGCCTTTAAGGTGGTGCTCTTCTACTGCTCCCTCATCGTATTCGTGCCTGTGATCACGTTTTTCGCGCTGAAAGGCTTTGTCCTCGAACGCTTCTTCACGATGTCGGACATGAAGGTTAACATTGGGTCTGCTGTGGGCGCAGTGGCCGCGCTGCATATTGCGCTGGGCCTGTACATCTATCGGGCCTACTTCGGCGAATCTGGGTCAAAATCAGCCCAATCCAAGCAAGACTAACCTACCAGGGAGCGACTGCAACTGCGACTGTTAAATATGTACCATTTCCAATTGCAAGATTTTTTTTGTTTTCGCTGCGTTTTGTTCTAAGCATTAGCGTTAAGTAAAATAATTACAAATATCTGAAAGACATGTATGTTTGCGACTCCTAAGTATAGGTGTGAGTGAAAGTTGCCCTGTAATCGTGTGTAATCAATTAATTGCATAATTTTCGATAACAAAACACGCGCAACATATTGTGTCTACCCATCAAGCTGCTGTCAGTGTTTTGTATTAAAAATTGTGTATAAAAAATAACCATTACAAGAAATATGCGTGGTTTATTCGGGTGGGGCAGGAACATTGTGCGCAACTTTGGCTGGAAGAATGCTATCAAGCAACTGCTGCCAAAGCAAACCAAATATATTTACAACTTGGGCGTCAGCTTTGAGCTAGCTGATGTGGTGAGTAACGAATGCAGCTGTCAGCTGGCATAATTTTAATACCTAGGCTATTCAGTGCAGTCTGTTTTGACCATTTAAAAACGGTTAGCAGTTCTTATTTTTCAATTAATACCAATTAGAGCAGTTGCCTCACGCTAGAGATGTGCGATACTTGCTGTTAACGGGCAGTTAAGTTGAGTAATTTCCCAAACTGCTGATTGTAAACTGTTCACAGTGTGGCAACGCCAAAGTTGTTTTTATTTGTGTCGGTTTTTTTCGTGGGGCATTTAGTTCACGTTATTTATGAAAAATGCCAAAATGTTTAGTGTTAATATGCATATGAAAGAGATCAGTTCACTAGGCTGCAAAATATACAATACACATGCGCACGCACATTTCCTACAGTTCGCAACAAAGAAACGGCCATAAAGTGTCTGCAACCACCTGTAAGAATAGAATTTATTGAAAGGCGCAAAACAATAACAAAAACAAACAAAAGCCAACGCAGCTCGAGTTGAACACGTATCAGTTGCAAACATGCTGCAGGTGTCGAGACTGTCGCAATATTGGTGGCCCATATGCGTGCATACGGCTCTAATCGTCACCTTGGTCACGCGGGCAACGGTAGCCACATCATCATCATCCTCAGCGTCCACAGATTATTTTGTGGGCCGCAATAAGGTAGCTGCTGCTGCAAAGAAGAACAATAACAACAATAGTCTCGTTCCACGATTGAGAGACCCACTGGACTCTGAAAGCCAAAGACTTCTGGGCTCTTCAAATTGTGACGTCAGAATATCGGAAGTTTGTGTTGTATTGGAAATATAACGACAATTTCGCTTTTAAAGTGAATAACTTAATGAAACTTGGATAGTGCCTTGATTAGTTTGTCCCAATCGCACCAATATATCATATATAACTTCCACAGAAATAATCGGATGAAACTCCACTTATGTGTTTTTGTAGATGTTTTGGTCTAATTATAAATTTTGGGCATTATTAAGCCCCTATGGTTGTCCAAAAACATAAAAGCATCGGACTATAGTTTCACATGGATTATATACAAGCTATACAAAGCACAAACCGATATTGTGACGTCACAGTCTTTTAAATGAAGGAACTTTGAACTCAACTCTCTCTCTCTCTCTCTTTTGTAGACCGTGCACAATCCCAGCCAGCTCTCCGACTCGCAGTTCCTGGAGTACAGCAATCTGTCGGACAAACAACACATGCGCGAGGTCATCAAGAACATCCTGATACCCAGGGTCGTGGGCACGCCCAATCACAGCATTGTGCGCCAGTATATTGTGCAGAGTCTGCGCGATCTAAACTGGCACGTGGACCTCGATGGGTTCCATGACAGAGCACCCATTGTGGGCAACCTGCATTTCACCAACATCATTGCCACGCTCAATCCGAGCGCCGAGCGGTATTTGGTGCTGGCCTGCCACTACGACAGCAAGTATATGCCCGATGAAGCGGAGTTCGTGGGCGCCACCGACTCGGCGGTGCCCTGTGCCATGCTGCTAAATCTGGCCAAGGTGCTGCAGACGCAGCTGGCGCCACTGCAGAGCGCCAAGCTCAGTTTGATGCTGCTGTTTTTCGACGGCGAGGAGGCGTTCGAGGAGTGGGGCCCCCAGGATTCCATATATGGTGCACGGCACTTGGCCAAGCTGTGGCAGAAGGAGGGCAAATTGGATCGCATCGATATGCTGGTGCTGCTCGATTTGCTGGGCGCACCAGATCCCGCCTTTTACAGTTTCTTCTCCAACACGGAGCCGTGGTATATGCGACTGGCCGATCTGGAAACCCGTCTCTCACAGAAACATCTGTTTGAACGCTATGTGAGCAGCGGCGTGGCGCAACGCGATCCTTCGCGCTACTTTCAGCCGCAGGCGCTGAGGAACAGTCTGGTGGAGGACGATCACATACCCTTTCTGCGACGCAACGTGCCCATTCTGCACCTGATCCCAATGCCCTTTCCCAGTGTGTGGCACACCACGCACGATAACGAAAGTGTGATTGATTATGCGACCACCAACAATTTGGCGCTGATTATACGTCTCTTCACGCTCGAGTATCTGCTGGGCGGAACAAAGTAGCGTGAAGTCCTCCAAAACTATACATATATTTATACAAAGCCTTATCATATTGACCTGTCTGATACGCGGTATCGTTGTTGTGGCAAATAATACAATGCAATGTTAATTGTTTAGCTTTCGTGTGGAACGTATTTATGTGGACTTTGTTCCTTCGTTCTATATTGTGTGTATACAATTATTAAATTTAAAAATAATAAAATCTAGAAATATTTTTACAAATATATATATAAATACATATACTTATATAAAAAATGTTCAATTCAGATGTATATATATGTATATATATATACATATATATATATTAAATATACCTAAAAGCGACATCTGTTTTTTTTTTGTTACTTATATTTCGCTTACAAACTATCTAAAAACTTGCTAAAACTAATTAAGCGTCTCACGTCAAAATGTTAGCTCCCACATTATATGGCAAATACTGCAGTTATGCTATATATATATATACATATAAATATATATATATATTTATAGCTAGAAATGTTCAGGCGCAGCCAACTTAACACACAAATTGGATTCGTTAGTGATGCCAAATCGCGTGAGGAGCACATTCAAATCTATAGTCATCCTGAATCTGATAGCATAAATGCAGTAATAGTGGTTAAAATAAGTTTAAGTTCTAGCTAAAATCGTATGATCGCTGCCTTAATATTATGACAATAATGCTATGGACTATCAACAGCACTTGGAATCAGGTGTCGCCGCCTCGTCCGGTAGGGACACACTGGATGGGCTTGCAGTCAACTCCTCTTTCACTTGAAAATCCTTTTGGGTCTCCAAAAGCTG